>OX463759.1:34303379-34526124 GCA_949824845.1 Rhingia rostrata
TCCGTTAAATATTGGTTAAAGTTAATAATTACTTGTTTGAGAAAAAAAGAATATCAATCTTAATATAACTCTGATTTTTTTGTTTTAATTTCCGAAAAAACCGACGACCGATACGACTCGATGGTCGATGGATATGTGCTGGTGATTCGTTATTAAAGTTTCGACTAAACGAACAAATTTTGTCGGATGTCTTTTCGAGAAAAATTCTCTGAGTAAGAACACACTATCGAATTGTTTTCGCCTTATGGTATTCATAAACACACACAAACACAGACAGAGTGCGTTGCAGTTATGAGAACAATTTTCTATCTTTAGTTTAGAATAAGAATTCGAGAGATTCTGTGTATCATTGTTTGAATAGTATGTATAGTAATATTAATCTTAATACATTGGTAGGATTTTTATGGAAAAAGGAAAACATTCTACTCATCCGAATGCAT
This sequence comes from Rhingia rostrata, assembly GCA_949824845.1. Lineage (NCBI taxonomy): Eukaryota > Metazoa > Arthropoda > Insecta > Diptera > Syrphidae > Rhingia > Rhingia rostrata. The sequence goes on from OX463759.1 coordinate 34,303,820, forward strand.
TAAAAGTAGAAACTCTTATTTGCTCCTAATGCAGGAAGTATTGGTTTCACGAAAAAAAAAGTAACAACTCGTTATTTTATTAAACTCTTACGAAGCGGTGATCGAGAATTCCGACATTCGTTTGTTGACTGAAGAGATGTATTTCAAATTTAATATACGGGGTTCTTGACTTAAGTTTTTTGAAATTGAAATGTTGTGTCCAAAATAAATGGTTTTTATAATAGAATAGAAAGAATTTGAAAAAAAGTTTTTAAATAAGATTTTTAGACAATATTATTAATGTGTAATTAAATATAATATTTATTAATAATGCTATTTAGCGCTAGCTGTTGGGGCTTTCACCTAGATAAACTATACCAATATCTATATTTTGTCTATATAAATGTTTTCACACTTTTTGCCTATTAAAACGATTTTTATAGTAGATGTAATATCAAACGACATAGGTATACTAATACTAATACCTATGTCGTCCTGCTATGATTCATCCAAATAAAATTGGCATTTTTAACCCCAAGTTCTGATAGATGTTTATTTAACGATAGGATGGGATAGGGTATTAAAAGACTGTTTATGTCTATACCATAGGGGTATATTAGTTTTGAGTTTGAAATAATTTCGACAGATATATCTTAAAGTTTATGGATCGACTCAGAATCAATAGGTGAGTCGATCTAACCACGTCTGTAACTGATTTTTTGGCATTAAAATTTGCACTAGGATAATTAAATTTGGTAGATATAGACATTGTTTTCTTCAATTTTCAAAACTTCGTTTTTGGTCAAACCACATAAAGTTTGAAAAAGTATCTAAACAATATAGATAGGAAATATTACTCTCTATTTTTCATCCACACAACATTTTAAGCCACTCCCGCTTTTTGGGGATAATTCCTTGAAAAATCGATCTTTGGTAAAATTTTAAAGAGTTTCGTATAAAGTTTCATAAAAAGTACATACCATCATCAATAGCATCAATATGTACATTTTCACTATATAACAATTTAACCCCCTCCCACATTTTGGAAAGGATCGCCATTAAAAAAAACGATTTTTATACCTTTTATATCGTACCTCATAGAATATTCAATATAAAAACGCATATTAAAAATTATTTCACAAGCAATGATCTGCGATATTTCAATTTATCATTGTGAAATAATGCCGAATTCCAAAATTCGGCTGTATTTTGCTTTTACAAAGTATAATAACGCCGAATTTTGGAATTCGGCCTTATTTCGCTCTTCGTTATTTCATGGACCATTTTATATTTGATGATTCTTGAAAATCGATTTTTGGTAAGATTTTAAATTATTTCTTATAAAGTTTGTACATTACCACTATATAACATTTTAACCCACATTTTGGAAAGGTTTTCCAAGAAAAAAAAACAACATTTTTATACCGTACTCATAGCATATGCAATATAAAAAACGTTGTTTTCTGACGAACCGTAAACAATTTCGATATACTGTTTGATTAAGGTGTTGTAACAATGTCTTTTTTGTAGTTCATTTCCTATAAAGCTAAGACTGCACCCATGTTTTGGAGACATTTGTTTAAGGGTAGAATGGGATAATGTATTAAACGATTTGCACAGCGGAGTGCTGCTTACCCATGTGCTTATACCCTATTCCAGCCTTTTAATATGCTTTTCTTTGAATTGAGTACTTAAGGTTTTTAGAATATCTTTCGCATAACATTTGTGAGTATTTTTGTAAGTTTTGAAACATAGTATATATAAAAACCACTTTAGATTTTGTTTATCAAAGTTATGCAACGTCGAGCGCGTCAGCAGCAAGTATGCACGCCCCAGTCGTGCACCCACCGCTCCTTTTTGATTGTTTTCTTATTGGATATTTTTATTTTTGACATATACTGGGATTTCATTTTTTAGACATTATATTTTATTGTTTTGAGAGCTTTTTTGTCTCTTCATATTCACAAGTACAGTTTCTTACAGTTCCATCTATATATTTTTGTTTGTTTTAGGTTGAGTTGTCACCCTTATTTGTTACAAATTATGTGTTTTTTAGGACATATATTTTTTTAAATTATTTACAACCTGTTATTTGCAATATGAATTAGAGATTTTATTTGTTATTTTTCATCATCAATACTATGCAAAAGCAAAAAATTATAGTTGTCAAAAAATTAAGTATTTTAAATATGCGATTGTTTTCAATCTAGAAATAAAAGTTAACAAAAATAAAGCCGAGGGAAATAACGCTGAATTTCAATGTTCGGTCTTATTTCACGTTGCTAAAGTGAAATAAAGCCGATTCGGCTTTTTTTATAATTTGGAAATAACAGTCTCCAATGGCCGTTATAAGTTATAAGTACCCAAGGCCGAGCTCTCTAACAACCATTCATGTGTGCGTGTGTACTTCTTGCAGGATGGTGGGACCTCCTTTTGTTAGAATTTTATTAAAGATAAGCTTTTCTTGACAATTGATACAACTCGGATGATTTGTCAGATCATCATGGGAGGAGGACCAGTGAACAATCATTTCGGTACTGCTACGGCTGGGAATCGAACCCATACCATCTGCACGTCAGTTAATTGCGCAAACCATCGCGCCACTGAGATCGTCGCTTCCGTATTTCCTCAAAATGATATATGTAAATGGTGACATTCCCTGCAATTAGTTGATGCTGTGTGTCATTTCATGTTGACAGCATATAATTGTTTACTTGGCTTCATTTTTATACTAGCAAATTGGGCTCTGATATCAAGTTGAGTCCGATCAATGATGTCAATATTGTCGGAGTATGCTAGTAGTTGCACCGATATAAGGAAGATTTTGCTTTGAAATCGATTAATTATTATGACAGATAAGACCTTGTTTAGGATGTTGAGGAGGCTTATGTCTCTGTAGTTGGCGCAGTTCAGAGTGTATCATCTTTTTTGTAGATCCTGCAAACATTGCTGAGGCTTTATTGTTCAGCATTACTTTCATCCGACCAAATTAAGCTTGTGATTAGTGAATTTTACTTACCAAATCATCTCCATCGCGGCATTTCTAGAGCGCTGTCTTTAGTCTGTGGCGTGGTGGATATCCGGATTCTTATTGTGACTGCAACAATATACTGGTCCGAGTCGGCGTTAGCCCCTCGAAATGTTCGAACATCCAAAATACTGATTGTGTGCATTTTGTCTATCGTAATGAGATTAATTTGATTGATCGATTTTTGATCTCAAACCCTCATGTCCCCTTATGAATATCGAGGTGGTGAAACCGTGTGCTGGCTTAAGTGGCATTTCAATCTGCAGCAAAATCAATTAGTTTTAGTTCTGTGGCTGTGTTTTCCGACAGTAAAGTTAAAGATTTCTTATTTTCATATCTTTGCGTTAAAATCTCCCAGCATGATTTCATCATCGTGTTTTGGTAGTCGCTCATAAGTTTTGTCCAGGAGTTCGTAGAAACATTCATTCGCAACATCATTGTTTTTTTCCTAGCGGTAGGAAATTTTGGAAAAGTGTCTGAGCAATATATTAAGATAATCCAAATATATAGGAACATTGGACATCACAGTACTTCGCACATGAATGCAACGAACTACAGACACGTAACAGCACTGGCGACTGAGGCCATCGGCTGGGACAGATCAAGACATTAATACAACAGAGAGAGAGACAGATAGATACAAAGAAGGAAAGACATATAACATACATCTACGTGGCACAGAGGAGGAGACATAGATTAATATTGTCTCATATTATCGCACAGGTGGCCTCAGATAAGCTGGCGATTTTCGTAGAAAACAAATGCTGCTGAAGCTGGGACTTGAACCCGCAACGTTTGGCTTAGCAGTCAACTACGCATTCCTCTGAGCCATGGCCACCTGCTTCCAAATATATAAATTAGGTGTAAAACATAGCTTTTGGCCACGTATTTTCTTAAAAAAAACATTTGTATACCCACAAGGCACATAGAATGGAAAATAGTTGACGAACCATTAAAGATTTTGATAAACCGAATGAATGAATAATATGTTTGTAGACTCCAATTTTCTTACATTTTTGTTGTTTTGTTAATGCTTCTGTTCTATTTTTAATGGGAATGAAATGTCGTCAAAACTATACAGAAAAATGAAAAAAAAAACTTATGAGAAGGCTACAATCGACTGTGCGGATCTTTTAATACCCATCCCATCTTTATTCGAAATATTTAAAATCTGATCGAAAACCGTTTTTTTAATGAAAACGCCCTCTCAAAAAGTGGTGTGGAAAAAAAATTTATATGAACAAAATAAAGATATTGAGGATACCAAATACCGTTATTTGGCCAAAAATAACGTTTTCCAAAATAAGTGGGCGTGGCGGTGGTCGGATTTTGAAAATTTTTACACATGATAGAACAGCACGTACAAGGATCACATTTACTAAATTTCATTATCGTAGCACAAAATCTATGGGATTGGGTTTAAAAAATATTCCGAAATATGCTCTTAAAAGTTAAATATGCAGATATATACAATTATACCCAAATTATCCACAAACATGCCCTAACGAATAGGGCTCAAAATGCTTAGTTTTGTATAAACGTATTCCTGTGTAATAAAATTTTCAATACCACCCCTAAAAAAAAAACATGCTTTTGTTTATTTCCGGTTGCCCAAAGGATAACCAATTTCTTAATGAGACCATAATGCCACACTGATTCAAACACTTTTCGAGCAAAACCATACCCGTTGATTTTCTTATTGCCCGGTTTCATACATAATTGGATTGCGAATGCTCGTGAAATGATGGAAAGTGCTGTGATGGCGTCTGAACCCAGACTGTTCATTCGGAAATATATTGTTTTCATCGATAAATATTAACAATTTAATGATTCTTTCATACATTGTTTTCAGGCTCTTAAGTGTTATCGTGATTTCAGTTTTGAATACATAAAGTATGTAATTGAATTAACATGAGATTTTTACTTATTTTTTTTCAAATTATTCCTCATCCAAGACAAGATATAATCAAACGCACACCTACATATTGCAGGAACAAGTCTCGGTTAGTTATGTGAATCTAACCATTGTTAACATAGTTCATGTTGTCTCCGCTCTCCAATAAATCTGATGGTAAGTTTTTGGTTAAAAATTATCTCAAAAATCGTTCAGTAGCATACCAAAAAATAATATTAATTATATATATACATAGAAAAGTGTTTCAAGAATGCATAATAAAGTTAATAATTGGCATATGAGGCCTTGAACTTAAGTGGGAAGGCCACATTTTTGTAAACAAAGGAATTGAAATCTGAAGAAAGGAGTCTGTTATTCCTTCAATGGAGATTGGTGAGCATGAGGAGAAAATTGGTAATATGCAAGAGAAAGACTCTTGCACGAAAAAGAAAAACTCTACGAATGAAAAAGAAAAAATAAGTTTCGTATAATATTTGTCTATAACCAAAGTCTTAAAAGGATTTATATTTATAAAAATAAACATATGTACATATTTTGTTAATAAATTCAATTTCTTTCTATTTTTTTTTTTTTTTGATATTTTGTCTCTTTCGAGATGTGGCTGCCCAGGAGACTACATCAAATTGTTCCAGAGAACAGAATCTTCCATGTAAAACATGAAAAAGAATATTCGGAAGGCAAAAAAGTATGTGTACAGAAAAGAAGCATCTCCAGACCACTCTTGTACCTGCTATTTACACGTGGTGTACCACAAAGAAACTACAGCAATGAAATTACTTTTTCTGGTGATATTTTATGTACTAGCAGCTGGCGCAATAACAGAGCAAACGAAAATAAGTTACATGATGATCTATTTTAGGTCAATGAATGGATAAAATCCAAGCGGATTGCACTTTTCGAGACCGAATCGGTTCACATAGATTGTTGTATAAGCGAAGAAACAGTTTCTATGTTTATAAATACGATACTGATTTTGTTTGGATAAAATACTATTAATACAACATCGTCTTCGAATTTTCTAATTTTAGTACTGAGAAAAATGTAAACTACGCTCAATTTTGTGATACATTTGCATATTAGATCAATAGAACAGAGTTGTAGCTTTATTATATTACTACTCATTTTATACGATATAGGATTATATTCTTTCTGATATACAACTTGTTACATAAAGAAACGATAATGCTAGACATATCGTAAGGTAATGAGATTGTGATACATTAAATTATGTAGTGTGATTCAATGCATCTACCCAGCGCTTGATAACTAATATAACAGAAACTTATTGAAGCAAGTATCACATAGCATCTTTGGTGTCAATGAGATTTTGTCACGTAGAAAAATGCATTTTAGTTAATGTGTTAGATTTGGTTTAGTTTGGATCACCAGTCATTAGCTTAACTAAGGGATTGAGCTCATTCCCTTGTGATTTATGTTTAGATTGACTCATTACTTAGGTTTATGTTTTATATTATAAGATCAGCGCGCTGCGCTTTATACTGTTTTTTTAGTAAGGTCCCAATAGTTGTAAAGATATATTATTATACAAACTAATCGATCAGCTCACTGCTATTGATACTTCAAATGACGAGAGGTGGGTGGGCAACTTTCTCTTTCATAGCGAGTTAATTTGACGTTTGTAACAATTTGGCCAAAATATACAATAATATTTATTTCGATTAATGATGCTAGAAAGATATAAATAATATCGAAATGAGACTATCCGAACGTTAATTCCGTAATCGAAAGTAATAGGTGATCATGTGAATAATAATGATTTTCCGTTATTGGCCAAAACTGAAAATTGCGTTTGGGGATAATTGGGCCAAAACCAATTATGTGGAACTCATGAAAACAGTAATGGTAGTATACAAATTAAAATTCAATTTGGCCAAATAGTTTGCGAGAAATTGAAAATTTTCTTTATATGGAGTAAATGCAAATATCCATTATATGCGTATGCAATTTTGTTGGAACTGATATGCTGATAGCATATAAGAAGTTTAATTGAAATCGTTTTAGCCGTTTCTGATCATATTGAGGTTATGTATGATTTTTATATGACAGGTACCAGTAATAACATGGCTAAAAGCAGACAAAAAATGGCCTAGAATTATGACCAACAAAAACGCTGGATACGAAGTTTGAAGAAAATCGGTTAAGTCGTTTAGGCTGGAGAGACTTGTATGGATAGACGGACCAAAAACTACTTTTTTGAGTTCCGCTATGATCGTAATGTTAGAATCAATCAAAATCTCGAGGTCGAAAATTTTCACGAAAACAATATCTTTCTCTTTATATAAGTGAAAGTTAAAAACTGTTATTTTAGACAAAATGTACGAAATTAAACAAATGTCTCCATTTCACCTCCGTCTTAAAGTGATTTGTTAAAAAAAAGTAATTGAACAAATAGTAAACATTGTGTCTCGACAATATTGTTACATACATTTCGCCGTGACAGTATTCAATCACTCCAACATTTTTAAGCACTTTCTTAAGAAAACAATTATTTAACAACAGGCTCGTAAATACGTTTGGTATGGATTTTAGGCTGGCATCTTTATCGGTCTATGTTTCATGGAGAACGACTTTGGCCAGGCTATAGGTGATTACCAACCTATTTATGATCGAATTGGATGTTATGAACATTAACAACTTGTGGTATCAGCAAGACAGCGCTATATGCCATACATCTCACACTACATAAGAAATTCAGCACGAGCGATTTGAAGGCATGGTAACCTCACATGGAAATGAAGTCAAAGTCGTATGTCCATGCGAATAAGCCACAAACCACTCAAAGCCAACATAACCCATGCCGTGGCGTCGGTGTAATTCAGCCTGATTCATGCCAAAGAGTCATGGAAATTTAACATTTTGGATGCGCAGGACCAAAAAAAGTCGCGGCTAACATTTGAAAGACCCTATATTTCATACATAATGGCATCGAGGCCTATCGATGTTATAATGTTTAAAAATAACGAATAAAAAATGTAGATGATATCTCACGCACACTTTGTTTTATTTTAATTTATAGATATTAACGCTTTATCAAATACCCTTCAGCTCCCATGTTTTTCAGATTTAGCGAAGCTAACATTACGATATTGGAGAAGTCCGAAAAAGTGGGTCTCATAATTCTGTCCGTCTGTCTGTCTGTGTACTTTTCTGGGGGCTAAATGGCTGGATGGATTTAAAACATTTTTAATTTACGAGGTTTGTAAGTATACCAGTATAAAACCGAACTATTCTGGGTTTTAATTAGATTTACTGGCTTAAAACAAACCCAGAAATCCCATAAAAATATTTAAGTAGTGTCAATATTTATCAAAAATGGCTGAAAAAACTGTTTTTTTTAAAAAGAACCGAAGTAATTGTTTTCATTTTGCATTCATGCTTCATTGTACCTAAAAACCTCTAAACAGCCTTCAAAAATTTCATATAATTTTATCAAAGAATCGTTTTACAAAAATTCTGAATGTTTAGTTCTATCCTCAATATAAAAGGAATGCTTTCTATACGTATAAAACACCGCTATAGTAGTGTAAAGATGTTGTAGAACGAGGGTGACCCTAACCAACGGTGACTTGGGAACGCCCAGCCTGATCAGAATTACTGGGACAACATATTCGACCTTCTATCCACAGTTCAAAATATGGTACTCGTCCTCCAAGTTGAGACTGACTTGATTCTTGCTGGACATGGGAAAGAAAAAAGGACAGGATTAAGGGATTTCAACTCATCATGCTTCAAAGATCGAAACACCTCGTTACAGCACTCCTGCACAATTTGTTTGTTGGCAGTTTATAATTCGGTTACATTCCCAGGTGCTGGTGAAAAGTAAGGGTAGGCTTTATCCCAAAAGCCGGCAACCACAGCCCAACGAATGAATTTAGGCCCATAAGTCTTAAGTCCTTATAATTAAAGACCTTTGAAAAACCGATATTCCATTCGTGACAAGCTACATCTCCTAGATATATATTCGGTACAGCATGATTACACGAATAGGAAGGGAGTCGAAACCGCCCTACATGATTTATTAAGTACAACAGAAAAATCTCTTCACGAGAAAAAATTTACATTTCTCGACATTGAAGGAGCCTTCAATTATGAGAATACAAATGCAGTAGAAAGAAACCTTTCGAAAAATAACGTGGACCAATCTCTTATAAAGGGTGATCCATTTCGAGGTTCCCTTCTTTTTTAAAGAAAAAAACACAGAAATTCAAATTTAATGGAGAATGTTTATTATCATTTGAAAGAACGTTCTTTGGCATTTATTTTTTGAAGATTATGTCTATCAAATGTTGGCCGTTGCTACGTCGCAGATGGTCCATCCGTTGAGTCCAATTTTCGATCACTCGTTCGAGCATTTCGACTGGTAACTGGCGAATGACACGCATGATGTTTTCCTCCAAGGCCTGAATAGAAGCGGGTTTGTCGGCATAAGCTTTTGACTTTACATATCCCTACAGGAAAAAGTCTAACGGTGTGATATCACACGATCTTGGTGGCCAATCGACCGGCCCAAAACGTGAAATTATGTGCTCACCGAAATATTCTCTCAATAAGTCCATTGATTGATGCGATGTGTGGGAAGTGGCGCCGTCTTGCTGAAACCAAATGTCGCCGAGATCACGAGCTTCAATTTCAGGCATTAAATAGTCGGTTATAATGGCACGATAACGGTCGCCATTGACGGTTACGTTCGCACCGGCATAATTTTTAAAGAAATATGGACCGATGATTCCACCGGCCCACAAACCACACCAAACCGTTGTTTTTTCTGTATGAAGTATCAGTCCTTCAATCTCTTCAGGTTGCTCTTCCTCCCAAATGCGGCAATTTTGTTTGTTTACATACCCATTGAGCCAGAAATGGGCCCCATCGCTAAACAAAATTTGCCGCGAAAACGTCGGATCTTGTTGGAACTTTTCAAGAGCCCATAGAGCGAAGCGATGTCGCTTGGGAAGGTCGAGCGGCTTCAGTTGTTGCACAAGCTGTATTTTGTACGCTTTCAATTTAAGATCTTGACGTAAAATGCGCCAAGTCGTTCCATACGTCATTCCGAGTTGCTGCGAACGGCGCCGAATCGACTCTCTACGGTCTTCGTGTACACTCTCAGCTACGGCCGCTATATTTTCTTCACAGCGTGCTGGACGTGGTCTGTTCGGTCGAACATTATCCAATAATGAATGCTGGGTCTCAAAATGGGTGATGGTGTTGCGAATAGTACGCTCAGTAGGCCGATTATGTTGACCATAAGTTGAGCGAAATGCACGAAACACATTCCTCACAGAACGTGAATTTTCATAATAAAGTTGAACAATTTGTAAACGTTGTTCACGCGTAAGTCTTTCCATTATGAAATGCCAAACAATACTAAATAAAAATAACATGGCAGCATGATACGACTCACACGTGATCTGTCAAAGAAGGCTATTGAAAAAAGTATCTCTACTTGGATCACCCGTTACATATTTCTGGAAGTATGCTCAGCCGCAGGAATATAACAGCATCAAGAGGCATAAGACATGGAGGCGTTTTCTCACCTCCGTTGTGGATCCTGGTCATCATTAAGTTACTAAAAAAGCTACAGCGCAATGGGTAAAAAATCATAGCCTACGCAGACGATGTAGCGATACTAGTTAAAGGAAAATTCCTACCCACTACCAGTGACCTGCTCGGGCATGCATTGAAAACTCTCAATGCGTGGACAAAGCAATGTGGACTTGGTATCAACACCTAAAAAACATTAAACGCTTTCTATATGAATAAGCGGAAAATACCAATAATTGACCAACCGGTTATCTACGACACTACCCTCAAACGATTGCGCAAAATATTGGCCCAAAATGTATGCGAACGCATAAAAAAGGCGACAATGGCTTTCTATACGAGTGATCGAATGTTCGAAAAAAAAACTGGGGTCATAACCTCAAGATTATCCTACATTGTAAGACCTATATTAACATATCGATATCTTTCCGGAAAAGTGTATTTAGCGACATTTTTTAAATTTTATAAGAGAAACAAAAAACTTCCTATGTAGGTAATTATTTATGTATTTTGTAGGGTACTGTAAATTTTATTTTTCTATAGTTCATTTTGTAAGAATGGTAGAAACCTCAATCCAAGCCCAAAACGTGGCGCTTACATAAATTATAAGAGCAAGTCAGAAAGTTATTTCCGGAAAAATTGTGGCGTAGTACATTTTTCCGGGTTGTTATCGATATGGAGGTCTTGTTCATGGACAATCCACAAACAAAGTCACTGATCTGAACAATATGAGAAAGGTACAAAGAATAGCATATGTCGGTTTGAGAACCAAACCAAAAGCGGGACTACATTCAAGAATCTGCAGCCAAAAGAGCTCATTGGGCATAACTTAGATAAAAGCCACAAACTGAAAATTAATCTTATAGATAATGACCTTTGTAGAGGCTGCGGTGATGAGCAAACTAATTCTTAAAAAAAACTATTCATAAAAACATCACGAAATTCTGAACCAATTTTACACTATTTGACATTCATCCAACAACCACAGCGCGTAATAATGAGAATTTTTATGCAATCAATTCGTCGCCGTTGTCAAGGTTTGAGCATCTCTTATGGAACGTTGTTGAGATTGATACAGAGCAATGATTAATTGTTGTTACCGAACATTTCAATTGGCCTAGCTTACTCGTGGTTTCAACAGAATGGCGCTACATCTGAAATGGCTAACGAATCAATCGCTTTATTGACGGAAACGTTCGATGAAAACATCATCTCTAAAAATTTTCAAATGCTGTCAATTGGCAGCAAGATCTTCTGATTTGACACCATTGGATTACTTTCTAAATCTCTACTCTGAAATATCTTCTATTGGATCACCCTATATATGTATATTGTAAAGAACAAGATATGTATTTTGTTACATGTAATAGAAAGTGATCAGTACCCTCCCACATCACATCACACCCACTAATCCGGTTGTGAGGTTCGCCGTCTTTTTTTTCTATTGTCATCGACACAAACACATTCCTGCTCTTGTTTTCATTGATCTTTATTATGAATGAATATTATGAAATCTAAAATAATATAAAAATAATAATGTTATGAAATATAATATAAATCTAAAGTAAAGCGGCAGCTGATTTCGCATTTTGTTGCTATAATACAACTGGAACTGTTAGACCATGATTTATTAGATGTATTTTCCATGTTTTTCGTAAGTGTATACATATTATTTATATTATTCGTTAGAAATCAATACATTCTAAAGGATAAATTATTAAGATAAATATAAGCAAAGTCAAGAATCAGTGAAACATTTGTTTTAATGACATCATCTCTATCATATAGCATTCCCAAATCCTTATGCATGCTGATTTATTTTTGAAAATTGTTAATATGAAAGATAATCTGATAAAAATCGGATAAAATAAAACTTCATTAAAATAGGCAGCACAAAATGTAAATGTTTCTACAAATAAATCATAAGCAATGCGAAATAAACGCATATTGTATTCTTGTTTGATACAATATGTATTTATAAATTATTATTTATTTTGTCAAGAATGAATGTTTATCAATTTCTGTATATTAGCATTCGATATTGAATGATGAAATTGTATACGCACCTAAGAAGTGATTCATTCACACCATCACATGTTCATTTATTAACTGACATCTTATTATATATGACAACTAGCTCGAAAACTAAAAAAGTGTTAGAATTATTTCAATTCTATTAATATGTTTATTGTGAGCAGGTGACCACACATAGAAAAGTATTTTTGGATAGATCTAATTATGGAACTATCCAAGGTTTTTAGAATAATTGTATCTGACAAAGCCTTGCAGATCCGTCAAACAAACAAAGTGGTTATTAAAAGCAAATTCCAAATCAACACGTATGTACGCTTATGCATCCTATACAGTGAATGAGTAACAAACTGCTTCCGGAAACTGACAAAGACAACAAAGATCTTTTAAGACATTTTAATGTTTCTATGAATTATCAATTCAAAAAAGCAGACCAAGTACAAAGATTTTTATAATCTAATTACTTTAGAAAATCTTAGTGCTTGATTCGTAAGGATATTTGTTAAAATCGTCTGAATAACATATCTATTTATGCCCTCTATTTCTAGATGTTTTCTTAAGAACAAATATATATTTGGTAGAAGCTGGAAATTCCAAAAACGTATTTGGGCAGTACTGTTATAATATTTCACAGTTTGAAAATATTAAGAAAAAATGTATATATTGAATTTCTATATCAAAAGTTTAATCAATTTCTATAATTTAAATATACATTTATTCAATGATCTTCTATTAATGTAGTCAAATAAAATATTGGGTTGAATATTTCGAAGGGATTCTGTTTTTTTTTTTCGAAAATCCCACATTATTTTGAGAAACCATTAGATCGTTAGGCATACAAATCAAGTTGTCCATCTTACGAACTGGTTCAGAAGTTGTTGTAACAAGTACTGACAATAGTCGGTACAATGCAAAAAAAAAATCCGGGAAAAATTACAAATGGGTAGCATTTAAAACGCAATGCTGCTCAATCGAACGGAAAAAAAGAAATCGCAGAAATCATTCAATGGAAAGAATAAGGTTTTTAGAATTAAAAAAAAATTTTTTTAATCCCAGCTCAAATACAGTAATACTCACACAGTAGTTTCTTTTTAAATCATAGGTTATTTAACACTGACGGCCGCTTCGTGCTCAAAATCTTGACAGAAAGACAGTATCATACCTCCGCAGAATGAAATAAGTCGCTTTACGCTTGAACAACGTCGGGAAATATTGAAAACATATTTTTAGATTGAATGCTGTGTAGCACACACAGTGCGTTATTTGAAAAGAAGTTTTGGTCGAAATGAAGAACCAACCGCGCCTGCTGTACGTAAATTTGTGCAAAAAGATCGGGAGACTGGATGCTAGTGAATAACACTCGTGGTCCCCATCGATCCAACAGCTCAACATTTCACGCATTAGCACCGCATCTGGGGCTCGAAAAACCGTAAAATATTGTAGAGAAGCTGATGCATCCACAGAGAGGGACAGTTTGCTGCGGATTCTGGTGTGGTGGCATAATTTGACAATTTTTCTTTGAAAATGAGACAGGAAACAACGTCACCGTCAACGGTTGGCGTTACAGAGCCATGTTAACCGACTTTTTTTTACTGATATTGAAGACATGAATTTGTCTCACCTCTGGCTCATGTACGATGGCGCGCCATAACATACTGCCCATGCCACAATCGACCTTTTAAGCTAAAAATCCGGGAACGATTCAAGGCCGATATCATTACAGAAATCCGTAAGCTATAGCCCGAAAATATCAAAAGATTTCCGTAAATTATTTATGGTAATGTAATGCATTTTTAAAAAGAAACTTGTATTTGGCCAATGCTGTATTCCATAATGATATATAGCATGTGCCTTAAGAAAATGTTATTTTATTATTTTATTTTCATTTACCAAAGTATTTTCATCGCAACTTTTTTCGATTTTGACATTTTACCGAAAAAAATGGCTAAAAATTGGCCGTGGAAAAAAAAACTACTATAGACGAGATATAAACACTGAGGTTGACCAAAAACAGCATTTTACTGAAAATTGTACACTGGTAGAACTTTCGTCATTTAGCTCAAAACCGATATCAATTCTGAGGTATACCTATCTATATAAATTATTAATCTATGTTACGAACTACATATCAAAACACTTAGTTTTAGGCCAAACCGTTAGAGATTTCGAAAAAGTGCCTGAACAACATCTAGGCAATCGTAATGTCTATATTTCGTTCATACACGTTTTTAGTAAAAAACGTTTTTTTCGGTAACATTTTTTAAACATTTCGAAAAAATGTTGATGCAAAATGATTGGTTATGGTAATATAAACATTTCTTCGATATATCATTTTAATTCACGCCCACTTTTTTAGGCACACAGAATCAGACAAAATCCATTTTTATACACTACCTCATAGCATAACCAAGCGAAAATCTATGTTTTTTGTAGAACCATCAAAGACTTTGATAAATTGCCTGAAGAATATGATCTGGCAATGACATTTTCTATATTTCATCGCCATCTCATTTGTTAAAACTGATAATGGTTCCACCCATTTCAGAAGACAAATTGAAAGAACTCGTTTTTCTTCTTTTTGAATGTAAAGCACTATTAGACGAACTTTAGGCTTATATCCTCCTTTGGAACCGTCATATTTCAAAACAGTAATTTCTGCTTTATAGCAGCTCCGGACTTCCACAAGTCGCCTTCAACTCTCCCTTTGAACGTTGTCCCATTTCTATTGCCTGGTTATTATTTCGTATCAGTCTGTTTCTTACGCTTTTCGTCTTGTTATCAACACTTGCACTTCGTCGCCCTTGTGACTCAAAAACGTATGTCAATATTCCATAATTTTCGATTTTTTTTTATATTTTCATTTTTATAAGTTTGTATTTTTTTATTATTATGAGTTTCATGAATACTTTTGTAAGGTGCTAAAATCTAATCTACTTCACTTAGAGCTAGCTACATTTTTATGTAATAGAAATTGTACATTTTAAGTAAGGTTTCATAACGAGCCCAAATTTGTAAAGAAATGAAAGTAGTTAGGTTCTTGTGTCACTAGACCGACGACTTATAACTCCATAACTTAAAAAACATATGAAAAGGCTACACTCCGCTGTGCGGATCGTTCAATACCCTATCCCATCCCGTTCTTTAAATGAATATCCATGAGATGTGGGCTTTATGGCGATAAAGTATAGAAAATTAAATTTGGTCATAACATATTGTTCAGACAGTTTATCAAAATCTTGTGTGGTTTGACAATAAATCACGTTTTCCTATGCATATGGTATGACTAGTGTATACAAATGGTTTTTGTGGAAAAACGCCACCAAAAAGTAGGCGTGGGTTAAAATGATGTACTGACGGAAAGTTGATATTATCATAACCAATGATTTTGTATCAAAAGTTCTTTTCGAATATTTTAAAATTTAACCGAAAACCTTTTTTTTTACTAAAAACGCCCCCAAAAAGTGGGCGTGGCAAAAAAAACATTGTAAAGACGAAATATAGATATAAGAAATGTCTGAATATCTTGTTCAAAAACTTTTTCAAAATTCCTTACCATTTTGCCAAAAAGAACGTTTATCTTAAAAGTGGGCGTGGAAGTTAGCGGATTTCAAAAATGTTTACACCTGTTCTGCTTCGTCGGACAAGGAGTCTATATACCAAATTTCAAACCTCTAGCTCAAAACTTAAGGCCCAAAAATCGGTGACACACAGACGAACGGACAAACGGACGGACGAACAGACATGGCTAGATTTACTCAGATAGCTATTCTGAGTCGATCCATATAGGTACTTTGAGGTATATCTAGCGAAATTATTTCACTACGCTACAAACTTAATGTCAAAACTAATATACCCTATGGGATAGGGTATAAACAAAATGGCGCTTAATACACAGTTTTATCAATACTATATGACTTAAATGTAGCTTTCTCTAAATTAAACTATAGCCTAGTCTGTGAAGTAAATTTATTCATTGGTAAAGGTTTTTTTGGAAAGTGTAGAGACTATCGTTTAAGTTGTTGATAAAAATGATTATTAGTAAGTGTAATTTTGATTAACAGAATCTGTATTTAAATAAGTGTTCTGAGTATTTTAAACTTGTACACTTTGGATGAATGTAGCATCTTAAGTGCTTATTGTTTTTTTCCGTACATTTTAATTATTAAAAGAATAACTACATGTTAAGTGTGATACAAAATATCTGTAAAACTAACAATGGATTACCACTCGTTGTCAGCTAGGTCAATTAAATGGCACACCTGCCACGACAAAGCAAATTCCATTGGGTTTGTGAGAATATTTATGTAAATCTCTGTTAGAAAATCACATATGTAAAACAAATGATATCCAAAATGTTGTTATATGCTAGGTGTGATTATAACGTGTGCAATAATTGATTATGCTTGCAAAGAATATCCAGATACTATTTTATTACAATTTTTGTTGTTTTTTGTTTTGTTTTTTTCGTGTCAATTTTTAAATTAATAATAAGTACATTTTGTACAAACTTACAGACATCAAACTAAAGACGTATCATATAAATTCAAATAAAATAACCAGACTAAAATGTATTATTTGTATAAAAAAACACAGATCGGTCACGAAAGCATTCAAAACTTTCACATGCTTTTTATAGACGCATGCCACATGTTTCTAAAAAAAATCTTAAATTTTAGACCCTACTTATTTTTATGCATACATATTTACAAACGCAAATAGAATATTAATCATTCAAATTAATTGAACTAACATATTTCATCGGATGATTCGATGTAAAATCACTTCCTCGCATCATTGTCGTCAAGTCAGGATACACTGACCAATGCATTGCATTAAAGAACAAAAAGTCAGAAAGAAGTTAAATAAAATAAGAGATATAACAATAAATAAATATATATAGATACATATATATATATTTAAGTGCATTTTTACAATTTAAACATTTTATAAATACTTTCGCCAGTGCAAATCGGTGTCTATATATAACAGCGGGCAAATACCCAAACAAATCTTTTAAGACCCAAAATTTACGCGCTACAATATATAAATGTAAGAATATGCAGCTCGAAAGTGTTACAGTAAAACGTACTTAGTATTTCTCTAGATTTTTATATGTACGTAATTGCGCTGTATTTATACATATGCTATCCATGCACAAACTTGTAAACAAATGTCTTCTAAGTTTGTGTCTTTTTTCTGATGGTAGGGGAATTTTTGCACACTTCCCTAGGTGAGATGTTTAATGAAAATAAAATGAGCTTTCCGAAATGAACGACAAAGCGAAATGCTTAAGTAATATGGAGAAAAATAAATATTACCTATTTTTAAAACAAAACAATGAGTAATAAATTAAGCGTCTGTTAAAAGTTATTCTACATACGGCACCATTTGTTTTTGACCATTCCTACTTTTTCCACCTCGCAAGCATAATAAAACCATTTCTTTTACAAATTGAGTTTCAATCTAAAGGTTGTTATTTTATTACTTCTTCAGACTATTCAAAGATTAGAAAATGGATTTGACTTGAAAAGTAGATAATAATACAGAATAATAGATAGATAATAGACAGACCATGAAATCATTCGGAGTTACGTACACTTTATTGGACAACAAAAGTTCAGTTGAATACTCTGTCTCATGAGGTACATAAATTTTGATAAATAGTTTGTAAGTTCGATAAATAAGTAAATGGATCGGATCACCATCTGAAGGTTAATCGATCTAGCCATGTCTGTCCGCCCTCCCGTGTGTCTGCATGTGATCAATCGATAATATTCGTAAAATTCTTTTAATACCCTACCATCACATCCTTAAAAAAATTATCCCCAAAACATTGGCTGTATGGCTATAACATTTAGAAAATGACATTGTCACAACATATTGCTTCGCCAGTGCTTATCAAAATCTCTTATGGTTCGACAAAATCAACGGGTAACGTATACAAATGGTTTTTCTAAGAAAACGCCGAATAACATTGGGCATTTGTTCAAATGATAGACATATGAAATGGATCTTACATTATTTCCAAAGTTTTTGCTTCAAAACGTTTTCGATTTTTTTGAACAAAATATAGACATTATGATTGTACAGATATGTTGTTCAGACACTTTTTCAGACACTAACAGTTTGGCGAAAACTACGTTTTCATAAAGAGAGGGCGTGGCAGTGGGTGGATTTCAAAAGTTTTACACCTGTTCTGCTGGGAGCACCAACAAACACATGTAAATTTCATTATTCGAGCTCAAAATTTAAGGCCCAAAACTGATGACGTACGGATGGACAGACATGGCTTCATCGACTCAGCTATCGATTCGGAGTCGATCCATATACTTTGAGGTATACCTAGCTAAATAATTTCAGTATGTTACAAACTATGTATCAAAACTAATATACCCCTATGGGATAGGGTATAAATATATAAGAAATTAACATTTTCACTTGTATGGTTCGACAAAAAACAACGTCTTTCTCCATATGCATATGGTATGGCGTAGGGTTTAAAAATGTTTTATTTTGTATGAAAACGCCTCCAGAAAGTGGCCGCGGGTTTCAATGAAGTATCAACGAAATATTTTTTTATCAAACCCAATGATTTTGCATCAAAAGTTTTTTCGAGTATTTTTAAAATGAACCGTAAAACGTTTTTGTACTAAGAACCCCCTGAGAAGGCTACAATCCACTGAGTGGATCGTAATGTACGCTATACCATCCCATCCTTAAAATAAATATCTCTAAAATATCGGTTTTAGGGCGATGAAATATAGAAAACGTCATTGTCACAACATATTGTTCAGACAGTTTATCAAAATCTTGTATGGTTCGACCAAAACAACGCTTTTATCCTACATGGAATGGCGTAGGGTATACAAATGGTTTTTGTATGAAAACGCTTCCTAAAAGTGGGCGTGGGTAAAAATGATATATGGAGGAAATGTTTATATTACTAATACCAATTTTACTGAAAAAGGTTTTTAGTTGAAAACACCCCAAAAAAGTGGGCGTGGAAAAAATATTGTATAGACGTAATGCAGACATTAGGATTGTCTTTTGACCGTTTGGCCTAAAATTAGGTTTTTCTAAAAAGTTAGCTTGGCAATGATCGGATTTTGAAAATGTTTGCACTTGCTCGATCAGCGGGTAAATTTTATTATCCTACCTCAAAATTTAAGGCCCAAAAACCGGTTACCTAGACGGTCAGACAGACATGGCTTCATCGACTTAGCAAGCAATTCTGAGTCCATCAAAGTATATGTTTGAGGTATACCTAGCTAAATTATTTCCCTATATATCAAACTATATAAACTAATGTACCGCTATGGGATCGGGTATAAAAACATATGTGAAGGCTACAGTCCGGTGTGCGGATCGTTTAGTACGCTATCCAATAACATCCTTAAATGAAATATCCCCAAAATGTCGGCTTTTTTGCGATGAAATATAAAAAATGTCATTGTCATAACATATTGTTCAGACAATATATCTTTCATGGTTCGACAGAAGGCAATGATTATCGCCTGGTTATGCTATGAAGTAGTGTATAGAAATGGTAATTGTAAGAAAACGCTTCCAAAAAGAGGGCGTGGGTTAAAATAATATATAGAAGAAATGTTTATATTATCACAACTAATGTCTTTGCACATGTACGAAATGTTTAAAATTTTGCCAAAAAACGTTCTTTGCTGAAAATGCCCCAGGCGTGGCAAAAAAACTTTGTGCAGAAGAAATGTAGACATTAGGATTGTCTAGATATCTTGTTCAGACACTTTTTTTTAAATCTCTAATGGTTTGGCCTACAGCAACGTTTTTCTAAAAAGGGGCGTGGATAGAGAGTTTGTTTTGCCTGCAACTACGTTTTTCTAACAAAGGGGCGTGGCAGTAGGCGGATTTCAAAAAAATTTACACTTGTTCTGCTTCGTCGGATAGAGAGTCTATACATTAAACTTCAAAACCCTAGCTAAAATCTTCAGGCCCAAAAATCGGTGACACACAGACTGACGGATAGACAGATATGGCTAGATCGACTCCGCTAGCGATTCTGAGTCGATCCATATATTTTGAGTTATATCCAGCAAAATTATTCCATTATGTTACAAACTTAATGTCAAAACTAATAAACATCTATGAGATAGGGTATAAAAATGTAATGGATAAAACGAAAAGAAGTAATATCCCAGGTGGCAATCAAGTTTCACTGGAAAATCCACCCTCTTCGGCTCTACGGATTCTGGGGAGAGCCAATTATTGCAATTTTGTAACCCTTTCGGAAAGGGTTCAAGGATTACGAGGTGACCTACATCTGGACCTCAAAAAATTATATGCGTCTCCAGGAGCTCAATAACGCCAGAAGTGTCGGCTCACGAAAAACGAGACTCAGTGAAAATTAAAAGGCTTGAGGACAACAAATTCTCCACCTTAAAAATGAAAACTCGACCCTAAAGAGTTCATTAAAATTAAGTAATGAACCAAAACCGAGTGAAAACTGCCCGATTATTTCAAAATACCATACCGACCAAGAAGAACTCACTCACGAAACCAACTAGATTCTAAAGAAAAGACCTGTGAAAAAGGAAAGCTATATCCTCATCTGAATTAAAACACAACAAGAGAATTCTAATAAAGCGAAACAGCTAAAACAACGGCCCCACCGCCAATTAATGTGATCGGTATAGGCAACTGTAACAAGTTGCATACCTCGTTAAAATCGTTACCATTATCAGGCTACTAAGTAGCTTTACTTAAGAAAAATGCATGAAGAGTCTGCGTAAAAGATCCAGAAATTTACCGTCTATTATCTCGCAAACCAAATACAGATAATATAGAATGGTATTCATTTGAGAATAAATCTGAAAAGCCTTTTCGCTTTGTAGCCAGAGGGTTACATGCATCGTGCTTAAAAGATGACATAGTTAGCGATTTTAAAAAAAAACAGAAAGTATAAAGTTACTAGCGTACCCTGTGCACACTTCGTAGTGCATTGAAATAAAATTAATCGAAACAATACTAAAAATGAAACACATTTTTGTTGAAATGAAAATGATTAATTCTGATTTTATTGAAGTGCTCTATGATAAACAACGTTCTTCGTTTTCGAATCTTTATTGTTCGTGAATACATAGAGAACAGATGGCTTTCCAATGCGTGAACATGCAACATAAAGTTGTCCATGTGAAAATATTTGATATTTTAAATTCACACCGCAAACTCCAAACGACTGGCCTTTTGATTTATTGATAGTCATTGCAAACGCGAGACGCACTGGAAACTGCAATCGCCTGAACTCGAGTGGCATATCAGATGGTTTCATTGGTATTCGCGATACCAATACATCTTGCCCTTTGAATTTTCCAGTTAAAATGGTCGCTTCAATCACATTTGCCATTAAATTTCTCACTGCGAGTCTCGTACCATTACATAAACGCGGCTGGTTGATATTACGCAACATAATAACTGTCACACCAACTTTCAATTGTAGATTATGTGGTGGTAGTCCAGGCAATTCCAAAGAATTCAAGAATTCAGTTGGATAGTGAACCACATTTTCTTCCTCAACAACCATATCCAATGACTTGTACGAAACCAATTCGCCAGGAATCTTAGTCTGTATAACCATGTTCAATTCACTAACGTCTTTGATTTTCGCCACTAAAATTGCCCTTTCACTTAACAAAATATGACATTTATACTGTTGTCCTATGTTTGGAAAAATACTTTCAATCAATTCTTCCTTGGTTTGAGCAAAACGGCAAAAATCATTAGGGAAAGTTATCAATCCATGTTCATCGACTGGCATAGCACCATTTCCAATTTTCAACAATTGCTTGGAAAATGTATCAGCAGATGGATCATTCTGAACACGAACGTTGGTGGTTAACTTCATTATTTCAACGTGTCTCCATAAATGTGATGATTTTAAGCAAGCATTAATTTCATCAGCAGGTGTTGACTTTGGAATGACAGGCAATGTTTGACGAAAATCACCAGCCAATAGAATCAATGCGCCACCAAATAATTCAAAGTTCTATCCAAAGCTTCGACTGATTTCTTGTGTGCCATCGTACATTCAATGCTTTGAGAACCCCTTAATAAAGCAACTGCTCTCGCTCTTCGAGTACGACGTCCCAAATTACTACGTGGCCGTACCATATTACACTGAATTTAAGTCACACGAAAATATCAATGTTATTGTTCTTGTTATTTTTCCCTTGTATTTAAGAAAATGATAATCAACTTTTAGTAAAATGAAAATAATTTAACCGGCATTATTCACCTGTATATCACACGGAGTCAAGTTGAAATGTGACATTATAAGAAACACTGAGATATATATACGCACATAAGCAGGTACGCAATGCTCTGCAATTCTGTTTTGTTGTCATTCGCAGTGAAGTCGGCTGTAAGGTTATTTGACGTGTCTTGTATTTGCGGTTCAAACAATTCATATTACAGAGTTGCAACTTTATATTAGTCAAACAGGGATTAGTCAAACAGTAGTGAAGCGATTCCACCACCATTTGTGTGTACGTATACAAGTATACGCACATAAGCAGGTACGCACATTCAAACGCACATAACTAACAAACCAAAAGAGATACAGATGTCGCATATATATAAGAACCACCGCATTGATGCAACAGGTGCTCGCAGCCAAGAACGAGGCATACAACGCTAAGCTGAAGGTGAAGACGAGAGCTGCCGTTGAGCTCTATAGGCAGAGAAGAAGGGAAGAACGCCGGCTTTTCAGATAATTTTTCACCGATTCCCAGCCATACGTCGGACGCAGTAGAGGAAGACCTTGCCTTAAGTGACGCGCACAAGTAGCAACCGACCTCAACCATCTTGGAGTGCACAACTAGAGGCAGTTAGCCAAGAACCGGGCTAATTGGAGAGGCATGTTGGCTGAGGCCCAGGTTCATTCCGGACTGTAGCGCCACTTATGTAAGTTAATCAAAATCTGCACAAGAACTTTAAAAAAATATTTTCAGAGCAGATTGCTCTGACCTTTATTGTTCAACGAGTTGATAAAAACTAAATTATTACATGTTCAACTTAATTACCAAAGCTTGCATTTTAATTCTGAATTCATTGCAATATCAATTTCCCAAAGCTTGCATTTCGATTTACCATATGAATTTCCCTGGAAATTTGTTTCATTGCCCCAGACGCTTGGTCAGCATTTCCTTTGCGCGTGCAAGTAGTCTGTCGGTGTTAAGCCTTCCCCTCTTAAGTGCGATTGTCTTCAATCGTTAAAAATGTGGTATGTTGTTGAATCTTTGGTGTGGCATCTCAAGATCTTGAAGCGCATTGGGTGATGCGATTGTTCCTGGATTGGGACGTTCTTCCTGGACCTTTTCCTTCGGAATTTGGATAGTGACCATAGTACTGTTTCGTTTAGGTAAAAGCTTGAGGATCGTGGCTATTATGGCAAGTGTTCCAAGACAGGCGATCAGTGAGTAGGTCGTTATCTGATGAATGTTTTTCTCTGTTTGTAACAGACGGATTTCATTGGTGTTGTTGAAGTGAAGATCTTTCATCATTTCTAGAGATAGGATTTCTCTGTACTTTTTTTCTATTGGATTGGTTTGCAGTATTGCTGGTAGTGCTTTGACCATTGATATTTCCTTGGAAGTAAATGACCGTCCATTAATATTTATAGTTGTATTGTGGAATTTTATTCCATTCAGGCTGTGGGTAGTGTTTTCTACTTGTATTGTTCCGGTAAATTGGTTAAGCAATACATTGC
Organism: Rhingia rostrata; assembly: GCA_949824845.1. Lineage (NCBI taxonomy): Eukaryota > Metazoa > Arthropoda > Insecta > Diptera > Syrphidae > Rhingia > Rhingia rostrata. The sequence goes on from OX463759.1 coordinate 34,328,072, forward strand.
CTGTTGAGATCTCGTCTATCGTTGGGATATGCTGACTATTGACGGTGTTGCAGACAGCTGAGAGACTGTTGAGCAAGCTAGGGATACATGTATCGTTTCAAATATTGACAATGTCTTTTGAATTACAAATGGATAAAGAGTTATAATTTTTACCTTTTTTTACAGTTCCAAACATTTTTTCGTTATTCCTAAGAATAACTTCATATAAAATTTCTGTGACAATATTATTTTTCTTCACTGGTTTTATTACAAGGCTTCATATGTTGTTAGCGGATTATTTATAATATAGAGCATTATTGAACTATTGCTTATAACTTTTATTTCTGAGAAATCTAAAGCTTCTTCTATTGTATTATATGGTAGCTGCTGTTTACTTAAAAAATTTGTAGCAAGTTCTATTTCTTTTTTTGATAAAATAAATGAATTGATCATGCCTAATCTAGCCCAATGAATGGCATAGTAAATATTTTCTATTTCCTCTTTTACCAGTTTAATTTTATATTGCACATTTGCTATTACCTCGAAGCTTAATTTATTGTCTTCTTTTAAAAATTTCTGTATTTCATTTTGAACTTTAGTGATATTATTAATCGTAGCAACGGCCAACATTTGATAGACATAATCTTCAAAAAATTAATGCCAAGGAATGTTCTTTCAAATGATAATAAACATTCTCCATTAAATTTGAATTTTCTGTGTTTTTTCTTTTAAAAAGTAGGGAACCTCGAAATGGATCACCCTTTATAATTGATTTATGACAACTTGCTTGTAATTATTTTTTAATACTTCTGTGACTTTTTCTTTGATGGTGACAAAGTCGTCATGGTCTCGATTGCCGGCAATCCATTTCCATGCGCTACCAATGAAATCTAAAGAACGTTTTGTTATTCGCGGTTTCAAGTTATGCAAAAGATTTTTAAATTGTTGCAACTCGTGTGAAAGCAAAGGGAATATGGTATGGTTTAAGGATAGAGGTTATTGCGGATATGAATTGGTCGTATTGGTCTAAGTCGATAACATGTATTAGTTTAAAGTTTCCGTCTTGTTTCTTCGTCTGTCCAACGTGAAAAGTTACTATTTGTGCGTTTAAAAAGTCCAATATTTGCATGGTTGCCTGGCAAGTGCAGAGCGCACATCTGTAAAGATAAAGTTTAATTTCTGATGTTACTTTTATGAACTACTTTGCCGGATTCGGTTATGACAGTAGAGTTCTTATTTTCCTTAACTATTTCTTGCCGGTATCTGCCGGATAGTTTCGAACCTAGCCGTTTATTATTTTTAACACACATAGTTTGTCCTATTTGATAATATTTTATCGGTTTCCTTTTCTAGTTGTGGTATTTAGTATCATTCTCTTGTTTAATTCTAAGTCTTTCAATAGTTGTATTGGTTTCTTACCTGTCGTTGAGTGAATGGTGAAATTGTATTCGTTCACAGCTCGTTCCAAGAGTTCTTCAAAAGACCGTGCATGTCCGTCTGATTTTAGACATCTCATGATTTCGGCTAAAGTGGAGTGAAAACGTTCAACTTGAACGTTCACTTCACTTTAGTATGGCGGTGTTTTAAAAATCTTTACTTGAAGGTCGTCTTCAAGCATCGAGGTTATTGAGTTTGAGTTAAGCGCCTTCTCATTGTCTATTACGACAGCTTCGGGGACGCAGAAGAAGAATATGATATCTCTTAATGGTCGTTTGATATCTTCGATTGATCGTGATGAGATAATTCTGGTTTGAGCGAATTTTGTGAATTTATCGACGGCTGTTTGTTTTTCATTGAAAAAGATATCGATGTAAATGGTGTGTCCCGGATAATTAGGGATGGGTGTAGGACTCAGTTGTGGCTTATTAGGGTGCCGGTCGTATTTGTTTTCTTTACAGGTTATGCAACGGTTTACTAAGTTTTTGATTTTTGAAAACATTTTAGGAAAATAGAAGTTTTCTAGCAACTGCACTCGGTTTTCTTCGGCGTTGCGATGGGCTCTACGATGTATCTTTAGAATTTTTTCTTCTTGCTCTACTAGGTTTGGCACGTCTTCAACCATTTTCCGGGTGAAACGAATATGTTAGTCTTTGAAGTGTAAATGATAAATTTCCTGTACTCGTCCCATCGTCATTTCGTCATTCAGAAGTCCGTTTATATTATTTGGATTGAGATATCTTTTGAAGATATCAATGATGTCGTTTTCCGAGTAATCTTGTCGTATCAAAATATGTCTTGTTTAATTGTCGAAAGGGTTCTGGATTTGATAACTGTTTTCATTTCCTATTTTGAGTAAAATTTGGTTTCGGAAAACGTTTGTTGGGGTTTCTACGGATGGTATGAGGTTTTGCGCTGAGCTATCTGCACTATGTTCAGTTGGGGTCATTGAGTGAATTTCGGTTATTTTGGGAGGCCTTGATAGGGAGTCAGCAACCACATTTTCTTTTCCCGGTTTATATTTTAATTCGTAATTATACTCCTCTAAAATGGCTTTCCACCTTTTTCATTTTGGAGTTTGTATTTTTATTGCTCAAGTCATAGGTAAGGGGTTGGTGGTCTGTAAAAATGTTAACTTTACGGGATCCGTAAAGGAAGTTTCTCAAAGAATTGAGGGACCAAATAATCGCCAGAATTTCTTTTTCATTTGTGGCGTAACCTTCTTCTGTTTTACTTAAGGTTCTGGAAAGAAATGTGATTGGCTTATCCTCTTGTGAAAGAACTGCACCAATGGAGTAGTCAGAAGCGTCGGTTGTTAGCTGAAACCTTTTGTCAAAGTCTGGGTATTGAAGAATTACTTCTTGAGAAACAAGAGAGTTTTTCAATTTATTGAATGCTTCGATTGCTTTTTGATCTAGCTGAATTAGTTTTTTCTTTGACATATTTTTGGACACGTGTCCGTCTTCCCCTCTTAGAAGGGATGTCAGAGGTTTCGCCAGCTTTGAGTAATCTCTTATAAAGCGGCGATAATATCCAGACATTCCGAGAAAGGATCGAAGCTCTTTGAGGTTTTCGGGAATAGGCCGATCAACTATAGCCTCCACTTTTTTTGGGTTAGTTTTTATTCCAGATCTGCCAATAATAAATCCTAAAAATTCAACATCCTTCTGAAAAAATTCACACTTATCTAGTTGAATTTTCATGTTCGCGGCTTCTAATGTATAAAATACTTTTTCTAGATTCAAAAAATGTTCGGTTTCGTCATTCCCGAAGATGACAATATCATCGATATAGACGTAGAAATATTTTTCAATGAGATCTCTTAGAATTTCATCAAGGGCTTTCTGAAAAATGGAAGGGGCGTTTTTAAGCCCAAATGGCAGGCGAGTAAACTTGAACTTACCGTTATTTACTGAAAAGGAAGTTTTTCCTATATCAGATTCCTTAAGTGGGATCTGATGAAACCCACTTCTTAAGTCTACAATGGAAAACCATTGATTTTTACTGAGATTTGCCAGGATTTCGTATATTTCTGGAATTGGATACCTGTCGGAAATGGTCACAGCGTTTAGCTTACGGTACTCGATTACCATTCCAAATTTATTTTTCTCCCGAAGCATCCATTTTTTTGGGGACAACCCAAACAGGAGAATTGTAAGGAGATTTTGATAGTCTTATGATTTCATCTTCTAGTAATTTTTGTATTTCTTTTTCGACTACATTTTTAAGTGCCATGGGATAGGGGTATGATTTTGAATACACGGGATCTCGGGTTGTAGTTCGGATTTCTCCTTTGACTGTGGTGGTGCACGTCAATTTTTCGTTTGGTTCCGAAAAAAGATTGTGACTTTTACGGATGCTTTTAATAAGTTTGGAATGTTGCTCTTTAGTCATGTGATCTGTTCTAATATTAATGTTATTGACAAATTGTGTTTGATGTTGCTTGAGACGAATTGAAATTCTTGGGTAGGTTTGGCCAGGGTGGATAGACATTTGATTTTTACTCGTATGGATAATTGCATTTAATTGTTTTAGGGTATCATGTCCTATGATCCCATCAAATGAAATGAGACTGGGGAGAATAAACATTTTTATTTTGTCTGTTTGAGGACTGAAAAGTTGAATTAGTGCATGATGTGTTATTTTGATGCTTCCTCCATCAGAATGAGCGTAGAAGGGTTTATCATTCAGTAAAGGTTTCTTAATATTATGACGTGGTTGGACGTAATTTTTGTTTGAGCCGGTGTCGATGAGGAATTTTAGGGTCTCTCCACCTCTAGAAATATGTTTGAAAAAAGGAAGTGAAGAGGATGCTAGTCTAAAAAATAAATGTCGTCGAGTTCTTCGGGTTGGTCAAAGTCAAGCTCATTTTGAGAGTCAATGTAATTCGTCAATGTCTGTTCATGGTTTTCGTCTTCTTGTTCTATTTCGTTTTCGTATTCTTCCGATGTCATCTCGTCCGGTTCGTGCCCTTCAGTGTGGTAGACTCTCTGCAATTTATGTGGATGATGGACCTGTTGTGAATATTGGCGCTTCTGTGGAACTAACTGTTGGTTGTGGGGTCTGTTCTGGTAGTTCACATTTTGGCTTCCATTGGCTTCGGAGGAAGCGGGCTTTGATTTGCTGGTGGTCGTTGTTGTGGATATTGGTAGTTCGGCTTTCCTATAAAACTGTGGTGGTTGAGCATTCCGTGGGTTATGGAGTAACCTGAAAGATGGCCTGATAGAACTCAGGAATCGTACTACTGCCTTGTACCAAAGTTGTACAAGCAACGATTTCAACGATTGGCGTCCATACCAGGACGACTGTGCTCTATTAAAATAGCCTTTTATTAAAACAGTCCGTTTTTTAGTTGTGTCGTTTTTATCTACAATATGATTTTACAATGTTCATACATGTTAAATTTTATAAATTATTTTTACTTACTCTGCTCTTCTTGGTGGCACCTGGCTGGCAGTCGTCCATGAAAATGAATTCATTTTCATTTTATAAAAATGGCGTCTACTGGAAAAATCAGGTTTACCAACTTTACGGTTTTAGTTCCATGGACAGCCGTTTTCCATTGTCGCCAAGAAGAATATAAAGGCATAAACACATTAATTTAAATTTTCTTTTACTTAATGGTAAAAGTATGCTTTGGGCAGCAACATCCCACCCCCCGTGAATCGCTTAGGAAGATTCACCAACTACATCCAGCTTTGCGAGTTTGGAAACTGGTCTTCGTAGAGTTCCTGTAGAAGTCTTCACTAGAGCTGATCTGACCTGGCTGTCAGGCGCTGGAAACACCTTGATGATTCCTCATTTCCTGTGCTTTCGTTCTCGTTACAGACAACAACGATATCCCCCACCTCTAACGGCTTAGTCGGTTGATGCCATTTAGTTCTACGCACAAGAGTAGGAAGATACTCAAGTACACATCTCTTCCATAACGTTTGTTTGAGCTGCTGCACTATATGCCATTGTGTACCACTACCAACCTGCGGCGTTTGAACGTAGTTTGGACACCCTAGCAAAAAATGATTTGGAGTGAGCGATTCTGCTGTGTCACTTTCTATAGGCAAATGTGTAAGAGGTCTTGAATTTACCAGATTTCCAGCCTCAATTAGTAGACTCTGAAGCGTTTCGAATTGTGGAGCCTTTTCCTTTAATGTAAATGACAAAACAGTTTTTACGCATCTTACCATTCTCTCCCATACCCCGCCCGCTGATGGATTCCCAGGTGTGTTGAAGATCCACTTAATGCCACGTCGTGTACATTCATCTTGAAGTCCTCTCTCGACTATGATCAACTCCTTCCTACTTGCTCCAATAAAATTTGTGCCACAGTCGCTTTTCAAATGTACTGGAACACCTCGACGATTCACAAAATTAAGCAAGCACATGATTACTGCATCCGTCGACAAATCCTTGGCCACTTCGAGATGTATTGCACGTATCGACAAACAAGTGAACAATGCGACCCATCTTTTTTCTTGTCGACGTCCTATGATTATTTGAATTGGGCCGAAGTAGTCAATACCCGTGTATGAAAATGGCCGAACGTATGCCGTGAGACGGTCAGCTGGTAATTGTCCCATTTGTGGCGATTCCGGTATGGCTGACAAATTCTTGCAGAGTTGGCACGTTGACTTTTCCGTTCGAACCAGTCGGCGAAGGTTTGGAATCCAGAATTTTGAACGTATTGCACACACTATTGCTTCTTGGTTCTGGTGGTGAAACATTTTATGATAATATTGAATTATCATTTTCGACATTATGTGTGACTTCGATAAAATAATAGGCCTCCTGGTATCAGCTGCTAAGTGTGTTGCGTTGTCAATGCGACCACCTGCTCTCATAATGTTGTCTTTATCTAAGACCGGCGTCATATTATAAATTGGACTTCTTTTAGAAACTTGTTTTTTGGATAAAAGGATTCGCATCTCCTTTGAAAACACCTTGTTCTGTAATAGTGTACACATTAAATTTTCGACTGCTCTAATCTCATCCACGGATATTGGCATTTCCGGCGACTTCATTTCCGCTACATCTATTTTATAAATAAGATTTTTGAACCCATTGATGGCACGCCTAACCCAACTCATAACCCGCTGCAATTTGTAATAACATGAATATCGTTTAAATGGAATTATTTCATCTTCGTCGTTGATGGTAACGATAAACATAGGTCGCCTTTCACAATTTCTGTCGTTTAAGGCGATGTCTTTTGGCTGCTCTGGCCATTCATCCTCTTCATACTTCAGGAACGAAGGCCCATTTATCCACCGCGAGTTAATCGACGCTCTTACGTTGGCCCTGGTAGCATCGTCGGCTGGATTTAATGTCCCTAGCACCCATCTCCAATTCCTTTCTTCCGAGTCCTCCAGGATTTCGGATATACGATGAGCGACAAACTGCTTGTACGTCCTACTGTCCGATCTTATCCAATGGATCACAGTTTTCGAATCAGACCAAAATGTGATTCGGGTCGGCTGGATATCATGTCCACTCAGTATTATATTTTTTACGCGAATACCGAGGACAGCAGCTTGGAGTTCAAGCCTTGGTAGAGAGAGGACCTTAATGGGGCTACATCTTGTCTTACCCAGAATAAATACAACGTCGACTTGGTTTCCATACTTTATACTCCAGTACCCAACGGCAGAATAGGCGACCTCACTGGCGTCCACAAATAAATGCAGTTGAACATCGGCATTCGTATCCATTATGAGCGAGTTGTAACATCTAGGGACTTTAAACTGTTTTATTTCGTCTAGCCGTTTATACCAGCCGTACCATTGACGATAAATATTTTTCTAAACTAGATACATTATCAATCTTTTTTATGAAATTTAGCCAATTGGAAACAAATCCTCTGAGTTCAAACCCACCCTTACTACGAATATGGATAACTTGTTTTGAAATCGATAACGCATCGGCGCCAGAATCAAAACAATCAACGTAGTCATCGACATAATGACATTCAACAATTGCGTTGACGGCCTGTGAAAAAATTGTTTTATATTTACTCGCATTAAGATTTTTCACGAATTGTGCTGAACAAGGTGAACTTGTAGAACCGAAAATCATCGCGTTCATTATATAAATATCCGGTGGCCTTTGGTGTTCAAGGTCTCTCCACAAGAATCTCTGCGTGTCCTGGTCTTGTCTTCGAATGTTGATGCGATGAAACATTTCTCGAATATCGGCACACATGCCGATTTGTTTTTGGCGAAATTTCATCAATATCGAAAGGAGTGGCTTTGGCTGGTAAACGTCTGGACCCTTCGTCAGCATGGAATTAAGTGATGTTTCGTTAACAGAGGCGGCGGCATCGAAGACTAATCATGGCTTGTTTCCTTTATTGGCGTTACACACAGAAAAATGTGGAAGGTACCATGAACGTGGATTTGAAATGGAAACCTCCTCTGGCGTTAGTTTTCTTGCGTAGTTATTCTTAACGTACTCTTTTATTTTTGTCTTGTACCAATCAGCCAGATTTGGATCCCTTTCCATCTTCTTTTCAACTGTGTACAGCCGCTTCAAAGCCATGTTGTAACTTCCATCACTTATCTTTGCTTAGTCTTCCTTCCAGAGTAATCCGGTCTCATACTGGCCATTAATCAGTGTTGTTGTTTCTTTCAGGATCTTCTCGGCTCTCTTGTCAGCTTCGGATATGACTGTCCTCATTGGCTTTGAGACATTTGCGAGTGCAAAATATTCCGCGACCTGATTCTGCAAGTTCGTCAAAGCATTTTCGTTGAACCCAACGAAGCTCACAGTGGCATCTGCAACACTCTCCTCATTGGATCCAAAAAGAGTCCAGCCAAGTTTCGTTTTGTGAACTGAGAACCCTTCGGCAAAGTTTACCACCTTCAACGGCCTCACCACGTTCGTGTGCGGTATATGCCAATCAACATTTTAGGCATTGCATTGGAATAGTCTGAAACTGGGATACAATTTAGCTCTGCGAATTCTTCACGAAATTGGTTCATACTGAGGGTTTGAGCAGGTAAAAGCAATTGTTTGGTGGTTCGAACATTTTTCATCTGGTGCTTGGATGCGTTGCCGTAATCGCCAGATATTTCAAGGTCGACATGTTGAGATATCTCGCTGGTTGTCTGGTCACCAATCCATCTCAGTGACAACAAATCGGATTGACCTTTGATACCGATCGAGTTGGCAACCTTCTCTTCTATTAATGAGACCTTGGCCCCGTCATCAATGAAAGCCATTATGTTACATGTCCCCTTTGGGCCACTCAAACGCACAGGGATGAACTTAAAAAGTGTGTTTTTTTCATTTTCTTTATTAAAGGCGGTGTTAATAGGCCTCACATTAGACGAAACACTTGTGGTACTAACAACTGTTGCTACTGCAGCATTAGAAACGGTGAGGTTGTCGCATCTATTTGGCAATTGGTTCTCGCGTTCCTTTTCGTCATGAAGAAGGCGGTTGTGGCATTTGCGGCACGATGCAATACCACATTCTTGAAGGAACATTTTTTTTTTAAATTCATTTTTATTTTATTTTTCTTAAAACTAACTTAAATGCTAGACAAAAATTCATGAAAAAACTAGCCTACTTATCAACTACTTAACTAACTTACTTGCTCTATGCGGGCGCCCTAAATTACTCGATAACTTAATTCTAATGCCTTTCGGCCTATTATCTAAGATAATATAAATATAATATAATATAAAAGTAACAAAAAATTTTTTTACCAAGAAAACTTTGAAAAACTTGGTTCCTTGTCTGTTTTTTTTATTTTATTTAAACTTACATGCTAATTAAAACTACTTATCGACTAACTTAAACTACCTAAAAATTCATTAAAACTACCTAAAATACCTTAAAAACTAGAACAGCCACAGCAATCGTTTTTTTTTTTTTTTTTTTTTGTACCACCATGACTGCTTTGCACCTAAACCTAAGACTAAAACTATGTAAGTCGGCCATAAAATAACAATTTTTAGTCAACTATCTTTAATACTAATTCAACCACCACAACAGGTTCTCCTGTTGTGACCTACTCCGACGTTCCCAATCGGACACACTCCTGCTGAACCGCAGGCGCTCTCCTCCGCCCAGACCGACGACGTCTCGGTCGTATAGGAGCCGCCTATCCACAGTTCGTCGGAAGACGTGGTAGATTAGCGGAACCGCCGATCTATCCTGTATTAGCCCTCGACTATCCAAATATAGGAAAGCTTCGGGCGGAATAAAGCCACTTAAACGCGCACTCTCAAAATATTCATCATTGGGATAGAAGGCCCCAAAGATGAGACTATTGTTCGAAGCCATCGCTCTTGCCGCGTGAAACCGAATGAGTTTCACCAGAAAATTGTCTATTCGGTTTATGTTGGCCCCGTTGTATAGGACCTGGTTGGAATAGTATTTTGTGTAGTCAGATACTGGTGTTTTGTGAAGTCCAAGGCAGCTCCTCAGACACTGCCTCTCAAACACCCGTATCTTTTCCATTTGAGATGGGGCAACGTTGAACCACACCGGGCACCCATAGGCAATCATCGGCCTAATGAGGGCCATGTAGCAAATCACCTTCACCCTGCTGTCAAGACGACTGCTATAAAACAATCGTCTTGTCAGGGCAAATGCTCCCCTAGCTCTAGCCAGAGCAGCATCTACATGTCTTCCGAAATATAGATACTGATCTAACCAGATGCCAAGGTACTTTACTACACTTTTACTCGCCAGTGGCTGTCCGTTTGGTCCAACGATCACCAGCTTTCGCCAGTTCTTTCTCGTATCCCTAGAGGCCCTAGACAACGGTGTCCTAAACAGGATAGTTTCTGATTTCTGAAAGTTGATTTTCAACTTCCAGTCATCACAATATCTCTGGATCTTGTCGAAGTCCCGCTGCAAAAGAGTTCGAATGATTTCGACAGTAGAGGCTGTTCTGTACGCGATAAGATCGTCCGCATACGCAATTGCCTGAGTAAGACTACCTATCATATCACTGGTGTAAATGCTGAAGAGAATCGGCGAGTTTACCGCTCCCTGTTGCAGACCATTCTTAATGAAAACTTCTGTGGTAGAAGTTACATTGCCACTTTTGACAACAAACGTTCTACCAGTCAGCATGTCATGAAGCATATATAGCAGTGGTTTACTTATGCCAAGTCTGGTCAGCTTTAGATAGAGGCCCTCTAACCATACGGTGTCAAAAGCCTTCTCTAAATCAACCAGACATGCACCAGTGCACTGTTTTTTGGCTTTGTTCCATTGTATATCAGAGACGAGTTTGGAGGCGGCATGAATACAGTCATGTCCAGCCTTGAAATCAAACTGGTTCTCTGGTATAATATTATTGTCCTCAGACCACTTGAACAGTGCTCGATTGAGAATCTTTTCGAAAACCTTGCTGATACTCGGAAGGAGACTTATCGACCGGAAATTCGCCGGATTGGAGTTGTCCTTTCCCTTTTTCGGGAGAGGATGAACCACCGCCGTCTTCCAACGTACTGGATAATATGCATTATTCAGCGCGTTGTTGAACAGCGTGGCGTAAATGTCCACAGCTTCAGGTGGTAAGTGTCGCAGTACAATATTGGATATACCATCGACTCCCGCTGACTTCTTTTTCTTTATGGAATCGAAGATGATCTGGAGTTCCACCTTCGAGATTAACAGGCGACTAGACCCACTTCGCTCGGCGACTATGGCGTTTGCCAAGTTTTCGTCATCAAACCGGGTGAAACCACGGTTCTCAGATCGCCATTGCGTTATGTCGTTTCGGAGATAGAAATGATGGAGCAGGGCATTGTTTTCCAGGACGCGGTTCGGGCGAATGCTATCATTCACCTTATACACTTCCTGAAAGACAGCCCCCACTGCCTCCACTTTCTCCTGAGGATCTTCAATAACATAGAAATCGTCGTCGAAGACGGCTTCCCCCGGATCAATTCCTGCTGTCAAAAGTATGTTTGTATTGTCAGTTGTTCGTTGGAGCTTAATACACGGAAGGTCGTTATGACCTTTCCTCCTAAAGATCTTATTAATTTGTGGAAACATACTCGGGTCGCTGGAATTTACGGCCCGAATTCTGTTATTCCAAAACAAATTAATGGACAACCGATAGTTCTCCTTGATCAATTGGTTGATGTTTTTGATCGACGCCTTCAGTGTTCTAATCTCCGGGTCGCTTGGGTTTGTCAGTCGTCTGTACAAGAGTTTAAGTCTTGTCAGAAGTCCGCTTTTTTGTCTGTGTAGTGCGTCAATGGTCGCGTTTCTGTACGTAGACTTAATGTCATGTTCTTTGTATTTCGGTATCGTCCTGTTCATTGTTCGTTGAATCGTTTCGTCCATTTGTTGTAAGTATTCGTCGATTTCGTTGTTTGTTAGGTTTCTGTTGTTTGGTGGTAAAAAGGCCCTCGAACGTAGTTCTCTTGATAAGGCGTTGGTGAAGCGAGGCCAGCGCATCTTACCGTAATTGTAAGAATGCACAGGCACATACTCTTCCAGCGCCACAAGCTCGTTCGGAAGCTGTATTACGGCGGCGAGTCCGCAGTGATCACTGTCGTACTCAATCGTCCGTAAACAGTTTCGCGGGTGTTGACCTACTCTGTTAGTAACTGTCAGTCTTGTGTCTCGCAGTAAAAGATCCAGGAAAGCACCGCTTCTCGGAAACGATGGCCTATCTGTGGCGAGAATGTCGATCCTATATTCAACATTGTAGTGGACCATCCAATTGTAAAGATGGTTACCCCGAGGATTCTGTAATTGATTTCCCCAATCTTCGTGTTTGGCATTTAAATCTCCGGCCAAAAGATAAAAGTTCTCCACTGAGTTCAGTCTAAGAGATTCGAAAAGTTTTCCGAGCTCTGTTGTAAAAAGTGTAGGCTGAGGTGCTTCCGGTGCGTAGGCCGCTATCACATACAGTCGCTTCCCTTGTTGGAGAGGAATGCATATGACGCAGGCTTCCAGCAGCCGGAATCGGCGCACTTCACCACTATATATGACCTTATAACTAATGCCTTTTCGTATAAAGATAGCGACTCCGCCTCCTTGAGTGGAGTTGGGTCGGTCCCTTCTTACGATATTGTAATTACTATTGGCCAATTTATGCTTCTGGTTTAGCTTAGTTTCGCTAGCCATAAGCACATCGGGACTTTGGTCTGTAAGCAGCTGGAAAAGATTAGCTCTACGTTCGATCCTAATCAGTGAATTTACATTCACAGCCAGGATCTTCAAGGGTCTCTCTGACAGCGCGCCCATTACGATCTAAGTTGCGTTAAGCTCGGCAACAAGGAGTAGATATAGTCTACCCTTGACGCCTGCTCCCGTAGCTGGTTTTGAAGACCGGCTAGCTGACCTTGAATGGCCCTCAACGCAGTCAACAAATCCGCATCCACTGCTGGAGCCTGAGGCACGGGGGCCTGTCTGGCTTCCTTAGGTGGATGCTGTACCGTTTTTCCCTTTCCTGACGCCATTTGGGCGTAGGAAATTTGGGGATTGACGGACATTGAGGAAGGACGAACGGCTGGCTGATTTGCCACTACCGTTTGCTTCGCTTTTTTATTTATTTTAAGTTGCTGAAACTTTGGACAGCCCCGATAGTTTGCGGGGTGCCCGCCGCCACCGCATAGTGCACATTTAAGCAGGGTCATGTCATCGACCCGCTCCTTTCCTAACCTGCACTCTCCTATGTTGTGGTTCTCTCCACACTTAACACAGCGTGACTGCATTTCGCAGTTGGCTGAGGCGTGGCCGAACCTTTGGCAACGCATGCATTGAAGCATGCTGTCACCTCTTTTTAATTTTTCCCAACGTACAACCTGGAAGTTGAGGACTGAGATACTCCTCAACTTTTCCATTTTGCTTTGGGGCGATAGCTGTACTAGGAAGATCGGCAGTTTCCGATTCTCCCGTCTGGCCTTCACTGTGGTGAATGACTTTACACCTACGACTTCGAGCTCGTCCGTCGCTACTTGGCGGAGCTCACTTAACAGCGCCTGCGGATCCGTTGAGGAATCTAGGCCCTTTAAGACAACCGTCTGGCACTTTTCTACTTTCGGAGTAAATGTGAAGAACTCCGTTGTGGTGTCTGCAAGCAATTGCTTAATTATTTTATAATGCTCCACTGTTAGGCAGTGGATAGCATGCCTATCCTGACTTAATCTTTTAATTGTAAAATTGGAGCCTATGGCCGACTTACATATTTCAATAGTCTCCTTGAGGTCCATTTTGTAGGTATTAATGGGTGGCACTTTTTCTTTTTTCGGTGGCTGTGGCTGCTGCTGCTGCTGCTGCTGCTGTTCATGTTGTTGTTGCCGCTTCTTCTGCTGCTGCTGTTGTTGTTGTTGTTGAGGCTGCTTCTTTTGCTGCTTATGCTGTTTTTGTTGCTGGTTTATTGCTTGCTGTTGCTGCTGGTGTTTTGGTGGCTGTTGTTGGTGGGTCTGCGGTTGCTGCTGTTGCATATTTTGTGGCTGTCGCAGTGTCTGTGGTTGCTGTTGTTGCATTTTATGTTGCTTCTGTGGCTGTTGCTGGGCATTGGACTTTGCCTCAGATGTACTGCTTTTTTGTGTAAATACTTTTTGTGGTTGTTGTTGTTGTATTTTTTCGTCGCGGCATTTTTGTTCGTTCTCGCGACGCTTCTGTTGTTTTTGTCTGAGGGCTCTAACCAGCGGTTCTAATTGGAATTTTATAATGTTAATTTGGTCCTCAAATGAACTTATTTGCTTGGTTATAAGCTCCTCCTCCTCCTCCTCAATATCATCATCATCCGTTGACAGCACCGCAAACCTGTTGCTATCCTCGGTAGTGTACCGTCCTTCCCCTTCATCGGAGATGTATGATACCTCTGCATCATCTGATGGAGAGGCAAGTTGTTGTTGCAATTTTGCTGCCGCTGATGTCTAAGACGTCATCGCTTCAGCAGGCAGCGTGGCTGAAGCGGTTTTCGTACGCCGCTTGACCAAATTCGGCGTACAATTTATTTGTTTTTTTCTCTTCGCTATCGTCGGTCCCGTATTTGCTGGGATATCCCCCGTTAGCTCTTTCTTTTCCATTTGGCGGTTTTCCCACTCGATGAAATTTGTAATTTCTCGATTGTGGAAAAAAGCCTCCAACAATTCTTTGCTCGGCCGGGATTTGAACCCGCCCTCCTGCGCTTGCCCGCCTGTCGCCACTACTAGTTCGGCTGCGGAACACTTAACAAACACTTTTTATTTGAGTTCGATTTTATGTTAAAATAAAAAAAAAAACAAAAAAAATAAAAAATAAATCATACGCCCGGTTGGGAATCGAACCAGGGTAGCTCGGAGTGCCAGCCGAGTGCTATATGCACTGCACCAAATGGCTTATAAAATGTCGATAGGCCAACTTGCCTTTTAAATTCACTTTAAGTCACTGTAGGATTTTGTAAATCACGTCCGTTAACTAAGCCGTCTAACCACTTCGGGAGTTGGAGAGCGACTGAAGGAACATTTTGCCACACTGTGACCAGTGCGCAGACAACAAAAGCAAACACGGTGACTTTTAACTCGGTTGCATCTTTCGGGAACAGTGGCATTTTTAAACTTCAGACATTGATACAATTTGTGGTTTTGTTGACAGACCACACACGAAAACGGTTTTCTATAAATATCCTCTGAAGATACCGGGCAAATGGCATTAACGTGTTTGACTTTTCTTTCAAGAGAGTATGGCTTTATCTCTGTGGCAATGGATAAATAGGCTGCGATCTGTTTAAGCCAATTACTAAACTCGAGTACTGAAGGATATGATCCAATAGAAAAAGTATGCTTAGCCCATTCTTCTCTCTTGCCAAGCGGTAGTTTGGAAACCAATTCGTCAAGAAGCGACCTGTCATACAAGTGTGGCAATGCATTCGCACTTTCCAAAAAAAACTGCAAGATTGGAGACAGTAGTGCTGAAGCTTATTATTTCCGTAACTCTGCTATCAGGAATGCTTGGAAAAGACTTAGCTTTAGCAATTTGACCTCTGACTAAAACATCCGGTCGCCCGAAACTATTTTCCAATTCGCTTATGATGGCATTGACGCTACTTGAGTGTATATTTCTACCTTTTGTTTCGCTATACCCTTCAAAGCCTTTTGAAGCCGAGCTAGATTTTCCAAATCGGTATAGCCATAGGCAAGCGTCGTTTCTCTATACGAAACAGAGAATATTGGCCATTGTTCTGGTTGACCGGAAAATTCTGGCAAGTCTTGCAGCTTACCATATTACCTGGTATTGATGTTGATTGATGAGGGATAGTTGTGCTGCATTGCGATGTTGAGGTGGTGTTTCTCGCTGTGGTGGAAACCGTGGTGGTGTCTGTTGCGTCAAGCTGTTGTTGAAGGACAGCCTTGTCCTGCTCCGCTTTCGCAAGACTTCTTTGGAGATCCTGTACTTTTCTCTGGAGTTCGGCGTACTCCGGCTGGATATTGTGGCGTTATTCTCTTCAAAAGATTCCATCGAGTCATCTGGAGATGGAGTCTTCATTTTGTTCGAGTTCTTTGTAACTCTTGGCGGCATCAATGTTTTATCGGCGGGATTTATATATATAGCATAAAAAAATGACGTCACCACAAAATTAAAAATGGCACAAATTAAAAATGCCACAGAATTAAAAAATGTTGGATCCTTCCAACGATTGGCATCCGTAGCCTTTTATTAAAACAGTCCGTTTTTTAGTTGTGTAGTTTTAATCTACAATATGATTTTACAATGTTCATACATTTTAAATTTTATACATTTTTTTACTTACTCTGCTTTTCTTGGTGGCACCTGGCTGGCAGTCGTCCATGGAAATGAATTCATTTTCATTTTATAAAAATGGCGTCTACTGGAAAAATCAGGTTTACCAACTTTACGGTTTTAGTTCCATGGACAGCCGTTTTCCATTGTCGCCAAGAAGAATATAAAGGCATAAACACATTAATTTAAATTTGCTTTTACTTTATGGTAAAAGTATGCTTTGGGCAGCAACAGTTGTCATTTGGAGCCCTATTATAGCTATCAAATATCAATCATTTGATACTCGATAACATCTATCAATTCATCAACAATTTGGTATTATAGCTATCAATTGATAATTTTTTCACCATTGTGAATACTGCTCGAAATATAACTGTGAATTGGTTCTGTTTTGACGTTTGCTGTTGCTAACAGCCCTATTATAGCTATCAAATATCAATCATTTGATACTCGATAACATCTATCAATTCATCAACAATTTGGTATTATAGCTATCAATTGATAATTTTTTCACCATTGTGAATACTGCTCGAAATATAACTGTGAATTGGTTCTGTTTTGACGTTTGCTGTTGCTAATTTTCATTTTGTTTTTGGATTATGACTGAGGAGGACAAACGACATTGGTGGAAAATGTAAATTGTTTTATTAAGTCAAATTTGTTTGCTTTCTTTCTTAACAATATTTTCTTTATTTAGGAATAGAGTAGTAAGCAACCGAAGGCAAGTCGAGAAATTGGTTGAGTTGATGGAGGTAAGTCCAGACGTTGCAAGGGGAATGTTGTCGAAGGCAGCTCTTGCAAAAAAGTGGAAAGCTATTGCGTTGGAGTTAAATAGCTTGGGACCCCCACAACGCGACCCATATAAATGGCAAAGAGTAATACTAACCATCGTTTGCATGCACTCGATATATTTATTCATATAATCCTTTTAGGTATGGGTTGATCAAAAATCTAAAATAAAGAAAAAAATTACCAACAATATGTCCCGATTGTCTGAGTTTAAGTATATTTGGGATGGATTGCTGTCTTTTGATCGGTTTCAGCTTATCCTCTATATCGGTCAATACTTCTAAGAAAGCTTGTTTGGAAAGTCGAAAGTTTTGAATGAATCTGCAACCGAACATCATTAACAGTTGAAAAAAAATGTTTTAAAATAACTTACACATTTTCTTGCAAATCCATTGGATTGGAAGAATCTCGTAATGCTCGGCGTATTTTGACTTGCTCTTTTCTGTTTTGTTCATCACTTTTGTCTTCAAAAAACAATTCCACCGAAGACATTTTTCTTTAAAGCTTTTTTTGGTTATAAATAACCCGGAAATAATTTTTAAAAATATAAACACTGCACAATTGATACCAGATTGATACTATTCAACGAAGAATCCGTGACTGATAGTAAATTTGATAGATATCAACTTTTTTGACAGCTGTAATGCCAATTTTATCGATAGAACTATTCACAGTAGATGTAAAATCTTATAAAATTCACAGTTCATCAAAAATGTTGATAGTTGATAACCATAATACCAATAAATTAATTTCGTTGATAGCTATCAAATAATATCAAATATCGTGTTGATATTTGATAGCTATAATAGGGCCCTAATTTTCATTTTGTTTGTTGGATTATGGCTGAGGAGGACAAACGACATTGGTGGAAAATGTAAATTGTTTTATTAAGTCAAATTTGTGTGCTTTCTTTCTTAACAATATTTTCTTTATTTAGGAATAGAGTAGTAAGCAACCGAAGGCAACTCGAGAAATTGGTTGAGTTGATGGAGGAAAGTCCAGACGTTGCACGGGGAATGTTGTCGAAGGCAGCTCTTGCAAAAAAGTGGAAAGCTATTGCGTTGGAGTTAAATAGCTTGGGACCCCCACAACGCGATCCATATAAATGGCAAAGAGTAATACTAACCATCGTTTGCATGCACTCGATATATTTATTTATATAATCCTTTTAGGTATGGGTTGATCAAAAATCTAAAATAAAGAAAAAAATTACCAACAATAAGATTGAAATGACTGCAACTGGCGGGGGGTCCAACAACATGTCCCGATTGTCTGACACAGAAGAAGCTGTAAATCGCCTCATGAATTTTACTGCCAGCGTTGATCCTACAGGAGTGGAATTTGGTTTGGAACTACCAAATGTTACCATTGAGGAGCTAGAAACCGTAGAAGTGGTAGCAGTTCAAGCCGAAGAAGATGTCTTACTGCAGTCACCAAATCCTAGCCATCAAAAATCCTCAAACAAACAAACAAATGAGAACAAGAGACTTGTCCTCTTAGAAAATCAAACATCGGCTCAAGATGAATTTTACAACAAAATGATAAATATCATGAGTGGCATCCAAACAAAATTAGAAAGCAATGAAAAGAGTATTCGAAACATTGAATACTATTTTAAGAAAACATATAATTTAAAAAAAGAAAAAAGTAGTGAAGTGCTCAAAATTAAGAAAGAAAAGTTGCAGCTTTACATGGAAAACAAAGAGAATAAAGAGAATGACAGAAAAATCAAATTAGAACTAAAAAAGCAAATATTGGAACTGGAGCAAGCAAAACAAAACATTATGAACGATGATGCTTATAATTGAAGACTGTAATCAATGAACTATTGTGATTTATTTTAAGTTTATTTTAATGGATTTTTAACTTATTTTTATTTTATTTTTTTAAATTAAGTGAATGAAAACAGAATCAAAATGCAGTACAAAATAATGTAATAAAAACTATCAATGAAGTACAAAATATCTCATGGTTATGCTTTTAACGAATTATTATTTTGAAATGTATTCGTTTTCCATAAAACTTGCAATGGAATCTCTTATTCGATTGCCTTCAGCGAATGTTGGGTTTGCAGGATCAGCTACAACGTCACAGTTTCCAAGAACGTTTTCATTTGCTTCATCAAAGGTTTCAGAATTTTCCAATCTGTACTTAATACAAATGTTATGAAGAGCTGCACATACGTTGATTATTTGAGTTGCTTTTTTTGAGGTGTAATGTAATTCTCTTTCTTGCAATAGGCATCGAAATCTACTTTTCAAAACTCCGATAGTACGTTCAATAATATTTCGCCCTTGTGCATGCTTTTTATTGAATGTTGCTTGCAGAGTATTTTCTTCAACGTCTCTGTACGGTGTAATTAGGTACGGTGAAAGGGGATATCCTCCATCACCAAGAATTCGAATATCAGTTCTTCCATTACGATAGTCACTTTAATTTTAATTGTGACACATTCCAAATATTTGCATCATGCGACGCTCCTGGATGTTTTGCATTTACAAACCTGATGTTCATTAAGTGATCGCAAACCTTTGAAAAAAAAATGTTGAAATTGAATTGTTACGCTTAAACCAAACTTACAAGCATGGCATTTATACTATAATAACCCTTTCTATTATAATACACATGCCGAAGGTCTTTTTTCGGTCCGACTATTTTCACGTGCGTTCCATCTACAGCACCAACTACATTTGGAATTCCACTTTTTTCGAAAAAGTATATTTTTGCACTACGCTCTTCTTCTTGGGTGTATTGAAATCGAATCCATTTCGGACAAATGTGCCTTTCCAAAACACTTAGCAGTTCACTCAGAACGACTGATACCGTTGGTTGTGCCATGCCAATGTTGAAGTCATTTCCAACGCTCAGCTGGTAACTTCCTTGAGCAAAGAATTTTAAAGCTGCAGCAAGTTTAAGTATATTTGGGATGGATTGCTGGCTTTTGATCGGTTTGAGCTTATCCTCTATATCGGTCAATACTTCTAAGAAGGCTTGTTTGGAAAGTCGAAAGTTTTGAATGAATCTGCAACCGAACATCATTAACAGTTGAAATAAAATGTTTTAAAATAACTTACACATTTTCTTGCAAATCCATTGGATTGGAAGAATCTCGTAATGCTCGGCGTATTTTGACTTGCTCTTTTCTGTTTTGTTCATCACTTTTGTCTTCAAAAAACAATTCCACCGAAGACATTTTTCTTTAAAGCTTTTTTTGGTTATAAATCCCGGAAATAATTTTTAAAAATATAAACACTGCACAATTGATACCAGATTGATACTATTCAACGAAGAATCCGTGACTGATAGTAAATTTGATAGATATCAACTTTTTTGACAGCTGTAATGCCAATTTTATCGATAGAACTATTCACAGCAGATGTAAAATCTTATAAAATTCACAGTTCATCAAAAATGTTGATAGTTAACAACCATAATACCAATAAATTAATTTCGTTGATAGCTATCAAATAATGAGCCCTAATATAGCTATCAAATATCAATCATTTGATACTCGATAACATCTATCAATTCATCTACAATTTGGTATTATAGCTATCAATTGATAATTTTTTCACCATTCTGAATACTGCTCGAAATATAACTGTGAATTGGTTCTGTTTTGACGTTTGCTGTTGCTAATTTTCATTTTGTTTTTGGATTATGGCTGAGGAGGACAAACGACATTGGTGGAAAATGTAAATTGTTTTATTAAGTCAAATTTGTTTGCTTTCTTTCTTAACAATATTTTCTTCCTTGAGCAAAGAATTTTAAATCTGCAGCAAGTTTAAGTAAATTTGGGATGGATTGTTGGCTTTTGATAGGTTTCAGCTTATCCTCTATATCGGTCAATACTTCTAAGAAGGCTTGTTTGGAAAGTCGAAAGTTTTGAATGAATCTGCAACCGAACATCATTAACAGTTGAAAAAAAATGTTTTAAAATAACTTACACATTTTCTTGCAAATCCATTGGATTGGAAGAATCTCGTAATGCTCGGCGTATTTTGACTTGCTCTTTTCTGTTTTGTTCATCACTTTTGTCTTCAAAAAACAATTCCACCGAAGACATTTTTCTTTAAAGCTTTTTTGGTTATAAATAACCCGGAAATAATTTTTAAAAATATAAACACTGCACAATTGATACCAGATTGATAATATTCAACGAAGAATCCGTGACTGATAGTAAATTTGATAGATATCAACTTTTTTGACAGCTGTAATGCCAATTTTATCGATAGAACTATTCACAGTAGATGTAAAATCTTATAAAATTCACAGTTCATCAAAAATGTTGATAATTGATAACCATAATACCAATAAATTAATTTCGTTGATAGCTATCAAATATCGTGTTGATATTTGATAGCTATAATAGGGCCCAATATCAAATATCGTGTTGATATTTGATAGCTATAATAGGGCCCTTGGTATTCGAGGGTTCCTAAATCCCTCTTATCCGCATAGGGGAGGGTAAAACATTTTGATATCTTATCCCAGTTTAGTGGGGTATTGTACGGCTCTAGGGCGACGTCTGCGTAGCCCGTAATTTTGTTTCTGATGACCGATAAAATCCCATAATATTTAGGGGTACCCTTTAGATGTTCATAGATTTTGACATCTTTCGAAATATATATTTTTTTAATTAAATGAGAGAATCAACTATATCACGAGTTCGAGTAAATAAAAGGGATGTTTTAATCAACGCAATAATTTAGTAAAACCAATTAATTTTATAATTAATTCTTTAAGTAATATTGAACAATTATTAGGGTATAACGGGTAGTTTGCTCTTATTTAAAAATATGTAAATTTTCGTTACTTAAGTTATTTACTATTGACTTACAATAATGTTATAATAAATTCTTGCAGCATTACCTCTTAACGTTGTTTGTTTTGTGGGTTCTGGGCTAATTCCTGCTGGTTAGGGCGGCTGTCAGTGTTTACTGACTCCTTTTTGTTCATTTGGTTGGTAGAACTACTCGGGGGCCTTCGTTTTAGATATCACTACACTCTTATCGTGGTGGTTTTATTGCCACTCTTTTGGTTACTTCACTAAGCTTGGTTGTTCACTGTTTATTTATTTCACCGTTGTTGTTTTTTTCGGTGGCTTGGTTGTCCACACTTTATTGATTTCACTGTTATGTTGGTGGCTTGGTTGTCCACTTTTTATTCACAAACACTTTTCACTGGCTTAAGGCTTGGTTATTGCCTGAGTTCAGTCGAGTTGATGAGAAAACTCCTGCTATTTGCATTAATTATAAAGGCGATCATCCCGCAAATTACAGCGGCTAGGAAGTAGCTAAAGAGTTGCAAAAAAAACGTGTGAAATTTACTAACAAATTTTCAGAAAAATTAAATTTAACTAAGCAAAAGCCTAAAATTTTGCCTCAACTTATCTCAAAACCAAATCAGGCATCAATTGAAAAACAAAAAATTAAACAATGACCGCAGCAAATAGAAATACAAGCGGATCTTGTATATCCAAAATTAAATGTACAAACTTATCTAACGATTGTTGATTATTCTTTCAAAACTTAAGGAACAAAGCGAAACGAATAAACTTATTTTCGACAGGCTAGTAAAGCTTGAAATTAGTATTGGCAACAGACGGTATCAACCATCAACATGAATAGATTTCTTGAATTCTTACACGGAATGCCAATGGCCTTTGGCAGAAACTTGGAGAACTTGAATTGCTTATGCAGGAAAAAGATATTCACGTCCGTTAAGTATCCGAAACTCACCCAAAAATAATTCTCAATTAAAGATTAAAGGCTATTTTGATTAGCATGCTCTCCATCCGTCAAACAAGGCTAGAGGTGGAGTATCACTGTATATAAAAGAGTGTATCGACATTCGATGGATATTAAGTTAGAAGTCGAAACAATGCTTGTTTACTCTATACAAGTCAAAAGCAGACAATCCTTTCTGAAGATAACGTCTATTAACTGCCCACCACGATGCAAGGTTGAGAAAATTGACTTTGAAAACTTGCTTAATTCCTGTGGACAGCGTTTTGTCATCGGAGGGGACTTTAATGCAAAACATACATTTTGGGGAACTAGATGCATAACACAGAAAGGTAGGATGCTTTATGAAATAGGTAAAAAGTGCAATAACGAATTCTACGGGAAAACCAACTTACTGGCCAACTGATGTTACAAAAATACCGTATTTGATCGATTTTTCATCGTAAGCTGTCCAATCGAATCAAAGTTGAGGAATGCTTTGCTCTTTGCTCTGATCATTCTCCGGTCATTCTAACAACGAGCGAGTCCATCATTAGAAATGAGAACCCACCTAAGCTAACAAACGGAAAAACCAACTCGAAAGGCTTCAAAAACGATATTGAAAATAATATTCGACTTGGTGTATCACCTAGATCCCCAAAAGAACTCGAAATCGCAAAATAGAGAGCTATAGTAGTACCAAGTACCAATAGGAAATAAAAGATTTGGTTAGACAAAAAAGTCAAGCTCGTAAAAGATGGGACCAAACCCGTTCCCGAAAGATAAAACTATCAAACTCGATTAAAACTTTTTAAAAACCATGCAGTAGAAACTTATCTACAAAGCCTAGCCGCTGGAAAGGAATCGAATGATTCACTTTTGAATGCGATTCAACTCATAAAACGGCCAAAAACATCTGTGCCACTAGTTAGAGTAACTCAAGAGGTTTGATCAAAATGCGATAAGGAAAAAGCAGATGTTTTCGCCGCACATCTTGAGGAAACATTTAAACCATTTGATGGTCTAGAAAACTACGAGACTACAACCGATAGTAATATAGTTAGATACGCAAGTATTGCCGAGCTTAAACAGGAAATAAAGAAATTAAAGCCTATAAAAGCTCTGGGTTATGACCTAATAACAGGAGAACTTCTTAAAATGTTGTCCCGAAAAGCATTAACTAAACTCCTCAACATTGTAAATGCAGCAATTAGATTAGAATAAATACCAATACAGTGGAATGTCGCGGAAGTGATTATGGTTCTCAAACCAGGAAAATCACCGAATGAAAAAAAATCGTAGAGACCTATTTCACTTCCTCTAATCATTTCGAAAGTTTTTGAAAGTAAATTGCTCGGTCGCTTAAATTCCATTATTGATCAGAAACGCCTTTCACCTGACCCTAAATTCGGGGTTAGAAGTAAACATTCGACTGTGGACCAAGTACCTGTACCTCCTATTTACACCTGATATCCCACAAACAAACGATACAACAGTTATCACGTTTGTGACGATACAGCTATACTACAATAGAGGAAACAAATATGAAATAACAAAACCTCTTAACGAGGTTAATGAACGGACGAAATCCCGGCGGATTCCACTCAACGAGAGCAAATCGATTCATGCAGATTTCTTGTATCGTATATCGCATCGAATATCGCATGTAAAAAAGAAATGCGAAGAACTTAAAAATGAGTACAAAGAACTGTACCGGTAACTCGGTCTGGACATATGGAATACAACTATGGGGTTTGTACCAGTTAAACGAATCTAAACATTTTACTAACAAAAGGTTAAGATCATTCGTAAATGCGCCGTGGTATATGAGGAATGAGAACTACGCAGAGAGGAAAGTTACCTGCCAAAAAGGAAAGTTAAATGCCAGATATTCATTACTCGTCATAAAAAAAATTGCTAGATAAGTCGCATACTTAGTTGCAAAACATATGCAAAAATTGTAGTGGTTTTAGTTGGTTTCCATCTGTTGCATTGCAACAAACATACGATTGCATCGTCCATCATGTTACCGTCGGCATTTCGCCATCAGTCTTACATCGGCATTTAATCTTCGAACAAATCTGGGCGATCAGACTAAACTGCATGCAGACAACGAGCCGTAGTGGAGGTGTCACCCACAAGAAAACTCCATGCAAAAAAAATGCAATGTTTTTGGCAATTTTCCCCTCCCACTGATCTACATTCACAACGCTGGGCGCGCTCGGTATGTGCGCTTGTGTTGGTTGGTGTGGTTGCGTACGCTGAGCGCGGAACGATGCACGCGAAGAGCAAGGGAACAACCAAGCGGTGAACTACGCTTCGATATTAGAAGGTTTTTTATGCATGGGTTTTGTAGTAGCTGTTTGATAAACCGTCAATTCCCAAGGGGCAACGACCTACAGAAGTAAACCTTGAAAATCAGCTGGACCAGGAACATTATGTTAAAGAAAACATCTGGTAGATGGGTTATTCCCAGTTTGACCGAACCACGAATAGGTTCACTCGAATAAATCGATCAACTCATTTGAAACTAAACGTTTTTTTTTTAGTTGAACAATAGCAACAAGTAGGTTGCACTCTTGATTTGCAAGTTTTTAGATCCCGTCGGCAAAGCAATTAACAAAACAAGGCAAAGGAGCCAAATCCACATTTATTGAGAATCTTTTTTTTTGATAGTTGTCCTTGCGGCACATAATGGTCCTTCGAGCCGGATTCAGGATCTAAACAAGTAAAATAAAAAAAGGATAATAAAAAATATATAAATCGAACCAGTCGGTACGTTTAGTTCTGTTTCCTGTGGATCTGCAGAAGCCGATAGAGTGAAGGAGCAACGTAACTCAACCGTTTAAAATTCCGGAGGTAATTTTCATTCTGTTC
This sequence comes from Rhingia rostrata, assembly GCA_949824845.1. NCBI lineage: Eukaryota > Metazoa > Arthropoda > Insecta > Diptera > Syrphidae > Rhingia > Rhingia rostrata. The sequence goes on from OX463759.1 coordinate 34,353,580, forward strand.
CGGTGGATCTGGAGGATCTGATACAGCGAGGGAGCAACGCAACTCAACAGGTGTGTGGCATTTATTTAATAATTATTTAACGTAACATCGATCCGAGATGATCTCATAAATAGTATCGTGTGGGTTTATTTTACGGGTATTTATCCATTTGTCGTCACCATGAGTAAAAACAAAATTTCTGGTTTAATAGAGTCCATCAAAATTATTTTACAAGATTTTAAGGCCTATTCGTTACTCGACAAGCTTAACAAATCAGTGCACATGTTTGAGGCGCGGTTAAGTAATTTGGAATTGTCGTTTGAAAAGGCTAGGGAAATACACCAGAAATTGATTGCTGCACCAAGTGAAGAGGCTAAGACCACATACATGGAAGATTTAACGTTCCACAAATTAAAGGAACTATACTACAAATATTCCTCAATTTTAAAGGAACAGTACGACAATACTACTCAAGGGGGTGTTAACAACTCGCTACCTTCAGAATCAAAAATTCCATCTTTTGAATTCAAGCTCCCCCATTAAAATTCCTACATTTTCTGGATCGTTTCAAATGTGGCCCAAATTTAAAGGTTTATTTGAAAGCTTAGTGAACTCTAATTTACCGATTTCGAATGTTCAAAAGCTTCATTATTTGAAGGCAAATTTAAGTGGGGAAGCGGAACGATTACTTCGTAACACTGCATTCACCGATGGTAATTTTCATTCAGTTTGGGCGACATTGGTTAAAAGATACCAAAATTTACGACTCTTGAAAGATAATCAATTTCAGTTGCTTTTTAATCAACCAAAGCTATCCCAAGAATCAGCTGAAAATATCAAACTCCTGTTAGATACGACAAATGAAGCCAAGAAAGCATTTTTCTAATGCTAATGCATTTTTCTAAAATCTGGGGGTTTCGGTTAAGACATGGGAAGAGGTTCTTATCTTCCATACTGTGCAACGGCTTCCACTGGCTACACGCAGTCTTTGGGAATAACACATATCCTCTTACTCCGACTATCCAACATACAACGTTCTAGAAGACTTTATGCTAACAAGGGCAAGAACGTTAGAGACAATTGGACAGGCTACTCCAACTCAATCCAACGCCTAACGGGGTTCGTCCCAAACAGTGCGATCGCACAACTCGACTTTAACAAAATGTTCAATGTGTCAAGGGTCTCATGTCATTCGAAATTGTTTCAAATTCAATGCATTAAACCCTATCAAGAGAATAGAAATCGCAAAGAAGTATAAATTGTGTTTCAGTCGCTTATCGATTTCGCATTCCATCCAAGCTTCCACAAGCACATTCACTTGTTGTAAGTGCAAGCAAAAGCATCATTCGTTACTGCATAATCCTGAAGCAGCTAACGGAATACATGCTCATGACTTACGGTCAACAGAGGCGACCAAGTCACCGCAACAAAATATCTCTTCGGCTCACATCCCCCACGACATACGATAGTCCTAACGATGGTCGTGTTTCCTCAGCAAGAATTAGATATCTTCAGCTGGAGAAAAGGTTTCATTCCGACGCGTTGTAACATCAGGAATACAAACAGGTCTTTTAGGAATACAAAGAGTTAGGACACATGACGGAAGTGGAACCGTCCACGCTATCCGCGCATTATTTTGTTATCCATCACGCCGTGATAAAGGACTCGAGTTCCACGACAAAGTTACGCATTGTCTTTGATGTGTCTTGTAAAACGTCAAATGGTTCGTCACTCAATGATCATCTACTCGTTGGTCCAAGGTTGCAAGGCGACATAGTTGAGCACATTGCTCGATTCAGGAAGCACAGGATCGTGTTTGTCGCGGACATCAACAAAATGTATAGACAAATTTGGGTGCACCCAAATGATTCTGTCTATCAGCTCATTCTGTGGAGAGACAAAGAAGACAAGGATGTGAAAGTATATCGGCTGAATACGGTTCGCACGTTGAACCACTTGCTGTAGATGAGCGAGACGATTATCCGCTCGCATCGAAAATCGCCACGGCAAATGCATTAGAGATGCAACGCCAACTCATCACCATGCTAAAATCGGGAGGCTTTCCGTTACGGAAATGGGCCAGCAACAGCGAGTCCGTTCTGGCAGCCGTTTTATAAGGGGAGAGAAAGGTCCAGGTACCGCTGTCCTTCGACGAAGGGACGGCAATAAAAACCTTAGGGATCCAGTGGCATCCTGGAAAAGACACCTTTTCCTTCAAGTTAACCCTACCAGAACAAAAACGGACTACAAAAAGATCAATTCTGTCGGACATCGCTCGTTTGTATGATCCAATGGCATTGATATCTCCTTGCGTCATCCTCGGCAAAATTCTGATGCAAGAGATTTGGAAAGAACATCAAACATGGGATAGTGAACTCCCACTAGCAATTATCGCAACATGGCAGACCTTAAAGGCGGAGCTTAGCGCCCTTCGTCAGATCGAAATACCGCGTTGGATACGGTTCACCAACGAATCGGAAATTGAAATTCACGGATTTTGTGATGCGTCGGAAAAGGCATACGCTGCATCCGTGTATGCACGTGTGACAAACGGAGAAACAACACACACAAATTTGCTGCTGTCAAAGACTCGGGTTGCATCTCTGAAAACTAAGTCTCTGGCTCGATTGGAGCTATGTGGAGCGGTGTTGCTAGCACATTTGTCGGTCCAGACCATTGAAACTATGAATTTTCAACTGGCACGAGTTTACGCGTGTTCTGATTCGCAAATTACACTTGCGTGGATCAAAACAGCACCGTACATTCGAAAACACATTCGTGGCAAACAGAGTCGCCGAAATTCAGGAGCTGACCGATCCAAAATGCTGGAGCTACGTTCCCTCCAAGGATTACCCAGCGGACATTGCGTCGAGAGGACTGAAGCCAAGAGAACTGGTCAGCAATCATCAGTATTGGCATGGCCCTGAGTTCTTGCAAACATTTGAAGAACAATCACATCCGGCATATGATGTAATAACCACCGACTTAGAAACAAAACCGTCACAAGTGTCTAAGGTCACAAATGAGTTCATTGCATCTGGGTATCCCATAACAAATATGTTTCAGCTCTGCATCCATACCAACTCATTTGAGACCAATGCTCTTCTATCAAGGTTTTCGTCACTACATCGCTTATGTAGAGCTACTGCATTTTGGCTACGATTCATCATCAACGCACGCATGAAGTCAGCACGTTTGTCAGGACCATTGAGCATTGAAGAAATCGCATCAGCACGAAAGCGACTGATTAATATCGTGCAGAATGAATTCTTCACCGACGAGATCACACGGATTTCAACAAATGAAACGGTCAAGAAGGGGAGTAAATTAGCGAGACTTTCGCCCATCATCGACGAAACCGGGATATTACGAGTGGGGGGTCGACTGGAAAACGCTGACTTACCATACACACAGCGTCATCCTATAATCTTACCATCCCAAAATGTCTTGACTTCCCTCATAGTTCATGAGGTTTACATGAGATCGCTGCATGGGCGACAACAAGTCATGATGGCAACAGTCAGAGCAAAATATTGGATCATCAATCTGAAATCCAACTTCAAAAAGTGCATCTGCAAATGTCTTCGATGCGTCAGGCATAAGGCTCCTCAAATGCAACAAAAAATGGGCAATCTACCTGCGTTAAGAGTTAATCAGGCTCGCCCCTTTCACACAACGGGTGTACAAAATAACAAAGGCGTATATCGCAATTTTTATTTGCTTCTGCACGAAGGCAGTGCATCTAGAATTGGTTAGCGATTACAGCTCATCAGCATTTCTTGCTGCCTTCAAACGTTTCAGCGCTCGCAGGGGAATATGCGCCAACCTTTATAGCGACTGTGGCAGTAATTTTCAAGGAGCTGCAAACATTCTGGAGTTGCAGGAAAAGTCAGGTACAGAAACAGTGGAGTGAGGACATCGCGAGACAACTACAATTGAATGGAACCACATGGCACTTTAATCCTCCTGCTGCTACACATTTTGGCGGGCTGTGGGAAGCTGGCTTAAGGTCGATGAAGCATCATCTAAAACGAGTCATCGCCCACTACACACTAACGTTTGAGGAGTACGCCACCGTATTGTCTCAAGTGGAAGCATGTCTGAACTCGCGACCACTCTGTCCGATGACGGAAGACCCTGAAGATTTGTCGATACTAACGCCTGGACATTTCCTAATTGGAGCTGCGTTGAACACCACACCAGAGAAGGACGTGTCAGCAATTAAGGAAAACCATTTAGACAGATGGCAGCTGTTGCAGAGGATCCAACAACATTTTTGGAAGAAATGGAAGTCCGAATATCTTGTCCGACTACAACAGCGCACGAAATGGTTAACTTCATCTGGTAATTCTACCTGATGAAAAAACGCCCCCCACCCTATGGCGGCTTGGTAGAATGGAAGCAACGCACCCCGGATCGGATGGCAAAATCCGTGTCGGCACAGTCAAGACTGCAACTACGACCTTAAAGCGACCTATCGTTAAAATATGCGCTCTTCCAATTCCAAGTCATGAAGATTCACTCTAAAGCCTTCACGCACACACACACGAATTATAACACAAAGAAAATCCGAATTAATTTAAATATTTATTTTTATACATATAATAACTAATTAATGAATTAAATTGAAATAACCCATTCTTGCCACACACCATTCACCATTCCTACCCTTTTTATTTTCATGTATCAAACGTCAATCGATCAAAATTGTCGCCAGCGTTAATCATCAGTCAACATACATCTCCAATTCTCTAATCAAAGGCTGAAAATCAACAGTTTAAGTAACGGAGCTATGACAACGATGCAGGATTTTGACTTCAAAACATACATCGATGGGTCTTCCTGTGGCCCGGCAGGGTGTTGCATTGCAACAAACATACGTTTGCATCGTCCATCATGTTACCGCCGGCATTTCGCCATCAGTCTAACATCGGCATTTAATCTTCGAACATTTAAGCCGACGGCAAAACTCATCGCTGGCACAGCCGAGAAGCAAATCTGGGCGATCAGACTAAACTGCATGCAGACAACGAGCCATAGTGGAGGTGTCACCCACAATAAAACTCCATGAAAAAAAAAAAGCTATGTTTTTGGCAATTGGTCCCTCCCACTGATCTACATTCACAACGCTGGGCGCGCTCGGTATGTGCGCTTGTGTTGGTTGGTGTGGTTGCGTACGCTGAGCGCGGAACGATGCACGCGAAGAGCAAGGGAACAACCAAGCGGTGAACTTCGCTTCGATATTAGAAGGTTTTTTATGCACGGGTTTTGTAGTAGCTGTTTGATAAACCGTCAATTCCCAAGGGACAACGACCTACAGAAGTAAACCTTGAAAATCAGCTGGACCAGGAACATTATGTTAAAGAAAACATCTGGTAGATGGGTTATTCCCAGTTTGACCGAACCACGAATAGGTTCACGCGAATAAATCGATCAACTCATTTGAAACTAAACGTCTTTTTTTTAGTTGAACAATAGCAACAAGTAGGTTGCACTCTTGTTTTGCAAGTTTTTAGATCCCGTCGGCAAAACAATTAACAAAACAAGGCACCGGAGCCAAATCCACTTTTATTGAGAATCTTTTTTTTTTGCTAGTTGTCCTTGCGGGACACCATAAGCCCACGGAAAAAAAAACAAGTGTGTTTCCACTTTTTGTGCCTAGTTCAAAACATTGAAATAATTTTTGTGATCACTTTTGCTGTTATATAATTTTAGCCAGAGGTAAAAGGTGTAGTTAGCCAAAAATGCACAAAAACTTGAAATTTTTCCTGCCAACTACTATATATATGTATTCCAGTCCCTCTTCTTCAAACCCAATAGATGAAAGTGAAGATGATTGGGATTTTTCAGATTCAGCAATGATAACTGCTTAAAAAACAAGAACCCAGACACGTGATAGTGCATCACAAACCATGGGCATACGGAGCGACGATAAGCGCGCGATAATAAACAGCATTATCGTGTGATGCCACAAAAAAAGAGCAAACAGTACCTACTGTACTGTACGTTACTGCGTTGTAACATATTACATGCCTAGTGCCAGGCACAGATTTCGGACCGAGATATACAAAGTGCACATACTCGGTCCCAAGAAACGGTAACCTAGAGCGGCGCGAGAAAACATTTTGCATACCCTTTTCATCGCCCGTCAATGTACCAAGAGCAAACACACAATTTTCGGACCGAGATATACATATGAAGGGCATACACTCGGCCGAACCCAACAACAGAGCATAGCATAGTGTCACAGTCTGAGTAGCGGTACCTGGGACCGAAAAATAGCAAACATCGACCACCAGCTGCATCGACGACCGAGAAGACAACAACAACACTACGACACCATCTGTGTAGTATGCATCTCTCCAGACGACGACCGAGAAGACAACAACAACACTACGACACCATGCAGGTTAAAAGGAAACACGCAGAGTTATTAAAAAATATATTTTTTTAGGCAGAAAGCCTGACCTTTATTATAACGATAAAAACTTAAGACTAAATTCAAAACAAATATCCACATGCATTTATTAATTAATTTCGCTGACACACAATAAAGGCGTGTGAAAGGTGTGAAAGGAAGGAAATGCACAATCAATAAAACAAACAATTCTTAGAATTTCGTCTGCTGCACTGAATGACGGAAACTAGGTCGTGGGTCGTGGTTCGTGTTACTTTTTTTGCATGATTGTATTTTAATTTATTTCGCGTTAACTTTTCCCCCTCTAAATGCGATGGTCCTCAATCGCTCAAAAGTATGGAAGGTCGTTGAACTTCTTTCGCGGAATGATAGGGATGTCTATTGGCGGTGTTTTTTTCTGTTTGCTGAGGAATTTCGATGATCTCTACTTCTGGTTGCTGATTTAGGTTTTTAATACTTTCTCGCCTGTTCAGGATTTTGTAAGATGCTAATATGATAAGTTTGATTCCAATAAAGGCCATTGTTCCATACGCAGTTAATGTTTGCGATTTATTTTCTTCTTGAAGTAGCTCAATTTGTTTTGTGTTGTTAATGTGTAATTCATCCATCATCTTTAGAGATAGTAGTTTGTGGAATTTATTTTCATGAGGAGTCTGTTGTAGAATCGCTGGAAGTATGGTATGTGTAGACCGTTCTTGTGCCGTAAATATCCTGTTGTTGATGGTGATATTAACTTCTTCATATTTGATAAGGAATGTTCCAGTAAGGTTCCGATGTATGGCTTCGACTTCGACAGTTCCGTTAAAATCATTCAGTAGAATTAATCCGGGTGATATTTCTTCAATTGTGGAGATGTGGTGGCTATTCATTAAATTGCACGTAGCTTTTTTACTTTTTAACAAATTTGGAATGCATGTGGAGTTTTCTAGACTTACAAGATTTTCATTCTTACAAATGGAGATAAAATTAATTGATTTACATTCACTGATTAGACCAAACATTTCGTCTTTATTTTTTATAATTTGCATATAATTAATATCTATTGTTATTCCATTTCTTTTTACAGGTTTAACTAGAATTTGTTCATAAAGATTAGAGTCTGTTATTGGGATATTGACAATGTACAAAATCGAAATTGAATTAGTTATAATTTTGATTTGGGCGAAGTTTAATGCTTCTTCTATAGTAGAGAATGGGATATGTTCATTATTCAATGTATTAATGGCTGAACTTATTTCTTCTTTTGATAATATGAGAGAGTTAATAATGCCTAATTTTGCCCAGTGAATTGCTAGATTAATATTTTGTAATTCTTCTTTAACAATTTTCAATTTATATTGAACTTCGAAAACAATTTCATCATTGGTATATTTATTCTCTTTTAACATTGCTTCAATTTCGTTTGTAACTTTAGTAATATTATTAATTCTGTCATTGTATAAGTTAAAGATGTCCTTTAGGAGGACTCCAAAAAAATGCGAACGCCCGCCGAGGGGCGGGCCTTACGGTTCGACTTACAATAAAACAAACTTATTAGCACGTTATAAAAGATACGTTTATTCCGACCGTACAGGATGAGTTCCAAATCTAGACTAACAATAATTTAACAAACCCTAAACCAGCTCTCCTTCCATCAGCCTTGGTGCTTGGTTCCCACCAATTTGTGCTGATCTGTTATTTCTTGCAATGCGCATGCATTCAATTCGGTGTCCATACCTCGCGCGTGCATCGGGGTAAATGCCCCAGCCAATAGAATGCTGACTCATCTGAGAACAGGTTTGTTCATGTCGATACAGGTTTCGGGTGGCGCCTATGCGGTCGTGTTAACTCCTCCCCCTTTGAAAATCTACGCCTTGTAGATCTAAGGTCCTTTCAGGATTAGACTGGATTGTGTGGTAAGTAAGTGGACGATATTGTCGGTATGTCCGGTTTTGCGTAGATCTTCCGCCAGATAATGGTAACAAAGGATGCCATCAATATGAAGATTGCAGCATCTGTAATTACAGAAATATCTATTTTTTGGATAAGATTACCTAGGCGTCTAACGTTCTGTACGCTGATGCCATGTACGAATCCGAGGTCAATCTCGTGCTTTTGCGTAGCGATGTTTGCCTTAAAGAGATCTTGATACATTGTTAGAGATTAATTGACCCTTGAAATTGGTAATAAAAATGGTGTCCTCTTTGATGAGCTCAATGACCTCTTTCGTGTTTGTCCGAAAGGTACAACGATGACGCAGTCATCTTCATTAATTTTTTCCAGTGCTTTGTCTTCGCAGATCGTTGAGTTACTTATGGAAAGACAACTGGCGACGATGCCGTATGTGTTCCTATGGTTCACCAATACTTTTCGAAATTTTAGGTCGATTTGTTTTCCGTCGTTTATCGATGGCCTTGTTACTAGTAGATTGTAATCCTCCAATCCTACTTTTGGCATTGAAAGGATATATAGCAGCATTGAACCATTCGTAAATATAGATGGTTTGCCATATTCGACTGCTTCTATTTCGTTATCATACGGTAGCGTTTCCAACTCATCGATGATCTTATTAATCTCGTCTGTGTCTAAAAGATTCGTGTTGACTAAACCATTTTTAGCCATTTGACAGGCTCGGACAACCTCGCTTACTTCTCCCTTGATGACAAGAATCTCATCTAAAATATCTTGCTCGATTTTTCCTGCAATCGTGTCCTTAATCCCGTTCTCAAACCGGTCCATCATTAAGTTGATCTTCTGAGTTATGTCGTTTGTGACACCCAATTGCTTTTCATTTATCTTGTACTGTTGGTTGTTATTTACGATAATGGTTTCTTCACTTTGTAGGATCTGGTTCCAATCGGCAGCATCAGGGTTGCCGGCCACCCACTTCCAGGCCGATCCAATCCAGTCGATTGATCTCGTCATTCTCGCTGGTTTACCTTTAAGTAACTTAAGGCGATCTCTTATTTGTTGCAAATGATATTCAACTATCAGTCTTCTATCTACATCCTTGATATTGACTTGGATGGTGTTAGTTATTCCATCTAAAAGATTCTCAAATTGCGCTAGATTGATTGTATGTACTAGCTTAAAGCTGCCATCAACGATCCATGCTTTGCCTTCCTTCAGAGAGACTAAAGGTGATTTGTAGTCGAAGATTTGGAAGCCCTGAGCGGCGGCTAAGAAGATCAATCTGTGGGAAATGCGCAAATATTGTTTCTGTGGTTTGGCATATAAACATATACCTGTGTGTGACTACGTTAATGTGATGCCAGAGCGGAATTTAAAGAATATCGTCAGAAATTATTTGTTTTCAATAATAACCCATTCTTTAATAAAATTAATTTTACAAATTTCATTATATTATGTTATTGAACTTAAAATTAAAATGCTAATTATTTCTTATTCTGCAGGTTTATTATAGGTGCATTGATTTGTTACTTGTGCAAAGCGTTTAGCATACACCCCCTTTTTTTTATATATTTTTAATGTGGGTCTTATGGACCTTTTTACCAGTAGCGGTGGTAATTGTAACTCTATTATTCTTCTCGACTATTTCTTTCCGAAAGATAGGTTTATTTTTAGCCTGAATGCCTTTAATTCTCGCGTAAACAATATCGCCCTTTACGTAAGAATTTGGTTTCGTTCTTTTTTCATTACGTTTGGCATTGTCAGACTTTTGTTTGCGCGCGATTTCTCCTTTCAACTCCTTATTCACTCTACTTCGGAAGTCTATTAAATTTTGATAGTTTATTCTCTGATATCTACTAAAAAATATATCAGATGGTTTCTTTCCGGTAACAGAGTGAATTGAGTTGTTGTATCTGTCAACGGCAAAGATTTATACTCAACTTTCAGACACCTGAAAATTTCAAGTATCGTCGAGTGGAACCTTTCAACTTGTCCGTTGACCTCACTTCGATATACTGGGGTACGATAGAGCTTAATACCGAGCATGCTTATGAAGTTTAACACAATAGGGCTCAGAAAACTCCTTTCGTTATCGGTCACAAGTATTCTTGGAACTGTGAAGTAGTGTAATATCTTGGTTATTTTGTCCCTTAGGTGAAGTACTGCTCTGCTTTTGATATGGAATGGCTTGGCAAATTTTGAAAATTTATCAACGCAACTTATAAATTTCTCATTTTGGATCTCTAAAATATCCAAATGAAGGATGTCGCAGGGGTATGAGGGGATAGGGGTTGCCTGAAATTCAGGACTAATAGGATGCCTATCATACTTATTGAGTTTGCACACCTCGCAAGTTCTCGTGAATTGTTTTATGAGGCTGTTCATTTTTGGGAAGTAATACTTCTCTAGAAGTTGGTCCTTATTTTCCCTGGCGTTTCAGTGTGCTATTTTGTGCTCTTCCATGATAAGCGTGGCTGCACGGTTTTCGTCGTTAATGTCTTCCACAACCCTCTGCGTAATTCGCAATTTGTAGGTGACGAAATTTTGTAAGTAAGTTTCTTGGAGCAAAGTCAAGTGTGATTCCGGTATCTTAATTCCGTTCAGGATATTGGGTCTCAATTTTTCTTTGAGAACACGTGCAAGGTCCTCCTTGGTTGGGTTTTCCAATGCGATGTAGTGGCGTGCATAGCCAGGATGAGGGTTCTCATAGATTTCAAGCCCTTTTCCTATTTTTATGATAATTTGGTTGCGAAACACATTGATTGGGGCCTCTACATGGGGTATCAGGTCAGTGCTATCCTGATCAGCACTATGGGCTGTACCTATTGATGACCATTGCTTGCTGGCTGTGGCAGTCATTGAACTTACTAACTCACCTTCGCGGCCTTCACTAGCTGTACTGGTGATCGAACCATTGTCCACTGCATTGACAGAATGCGCTGATTCTGTGACTCGGATCCCGATAAATGATTTACCTCGGTTCTAAGTCTGGATAGAGCATCTGCAACTATGTTAGATTTACCAGGCTTGTAAATCAGTTCATAGTTGTATTCCTCTATTCGTGCTTTCCACCTCTTTAACTTCGCATTGAAGTTCCTGTTTCCCAGGGCAAATGTAAGAGGTTGGTGATCCGTGTGTGTTCGTATTTTTTTTGCTCCTTAGACGTAGGAACGAAGATTGTCTAGAGCCCACACGATTGCCAACATTTCCTTTTCATTGGTTGCGTAACTCTCCTCAGTTTTATTGAGGGACCGAGAGATGTACGCAATTGGCTTGTCGAGACCTGAAATATCTTGCGATAGCACTGCCCCGATCGCATAATTTGATGCATCCGTTGTTAAGTTGAATGGCTTTTCGAAGTCAGGAAAAGCAAGTATCTCAGACGATGTAAGCATTTCTTTGAGCTCCTTAAAGGCTCGCAACGCCACATCATCTAATCTGATCGGAACGCGTCTCGACTGGTTGGCTTTTATTTGGGAATTTTCTCCTCTTGTTAGGTTAGTTAATGGCTTCGCCACCTTGGCATAGTCCTTAATAAATTTCCTATAATAGGAAGTGAACCCCAAAAAGCTCTTTAGCTCTTTAAGATTTTCCAGTGGCAGCATTTTTTGAATTGCATCGACCTTTTTTGCGTCCGCCCTAATACCATCGGGGGTGATAACGTACCCCAGAAACTCGACTTCAGTTTTTAAGAAGTGAGTCTTTTCAAGATTGACTTTGAGGTTTACTTCATGCAACCTAGCAAGAATGGTTTCTATATTGTTCAAGATATCTTCTGTGTTACTCCCAAAGATGACAATGTCATCAATGTAATCATAGCATATCTTCCCAATATATTCTTTCAACCCATCGTCGATCATCCGCTGGAAAATGGCTGGCGCGTTTTTTAAACCAAACGGAAGTCTTAGCCATTCATATTTCCCATTCATGGTGGAGAATGCAGTTTTTGGTATATCTGACTCCTTCATCGGTATTTGATGAAATCCGGATGTGAGATCCAATGTGGTGAAATATTAAGCTTTACCTAAGCTGGCAAGCGTTGAGGTAATATCCGGAATTGGATATGCGTTAGAGATGGTGACGAGGTTTAATCGCTTGAAGTCGATAACCATTCGGTATTGCAGTTCCCCTGTGGGCTTAGGTTTTTTGGCAACACCCAAATCGGAGAGTTGTAAGGGCTTTTGGAAGGGCGGATAATTCCTTCTGCCAGTAAATCTTTTATCTCCTTCTCTACCTCTTTTCTCATACACGGAGGGTATGGGTAACTTTTGGTGTAGATAGGCTCGTCTGTGGTAGTTTTTATTTCTGCCCTTACTGAAGTTCTGACCAATTCATTGGCATCCAGTGGCCCAAAAACAACGCTATGTTTTTTTATTATTTCCGAAAGCCTATGACGTGTGTTTTCGGGTATCTCGTCGTTGAGCATAGCATTAACCTCCGAAGACAATTTGTCTTTGAGTGGAAGTTGAATGCCCTTCACTAAGGTTAATATATTCCTTTTTCGATCGATGATGGCCTCCATCTGTTTCAATATATCATCGCCAATGATGCCATCGAAAGACTTAAGACCAGGAAGTATGTATGAGGTTATTGGAGAGTCATTCCCGACTTTCCCAAAGAATTTGCCTATAACCTTATCGGTAATTTTTACATTACCTGCTGCTGAATTGACGGTAAATGGTTGAGATAGGCGAGTTGTTTTTCGCGACACATGTGGGCCAATAAAATTTTTATTAGCTCCAGTGTCCACGAGGAAACTCAACACGGTACCGTCTTTAAGGATATATTCTATGTATGGAACGCTGGATAGGCGTCCTTCGTAAAATTTACCTCATCTTCGTAGTAACCTTCTACCCTTTAGTCATATTTTTCTTGTGGATCTTCCACTCTTCCTGTATACTCTTCTTGGCAAGCTTTCTCACTCGTTTGCAGATTGTATAACCTCTGCTGTTTTCGAGGGTAGTTGTCGGAACGAGCTTTCCTTTTAAAGGGATTATTCATGTAATCTACCTGTCTTGTTTGTACCGAGCGGTCTACATACATCTTTTCATGTGGTTTTGGACCACTCGGCCTAGGGGGTGTATCATTGGGAGAGTAAGCAAAACGATTGTGGAATGGTCTGTGAAGAGGCCTCAATGGGGGAAGATGAGGTCTTATTTCTCTTTTGAATGACTGGTTGAGAGGGGCTGTCACCGTATTCGTTGAATTTGTCACATGAATGGTGTGGTTGCGGAAATTCAAATTTTGAATCTCCAGGCATGAAGCATAAGCTTCTGGAAGCGTTTTTGGTTTTTGGACAATGAGCATCCTAGACAGATCACCGTTAAGGCCTCTTATAAAAACGTCAAGCGCGCGATTGCGGTACGTTTCAACTAGTGCGCAGACAGTTTCTTGCGTATAAGTTTCTGTCTTTATCTTATTATTAATAAGAGAAAATTGGTGGTTTACATTTGCATAAAACTCGTCCAATCTCGATCCATTTATCTCGATCTTGAGCATCAGCTTAACCATTGTTGGTTAAGCTGATGCTCAAGATTCCTAATGTCGCGTTTGTCCGCATAATGCAAGGACAGTATTCGTTTTATATCCTCCCAATCGTCGTCGAAAATATTGTAGGATACAAGAGCAGAATCGGCTTTTCCCCGTATTTTCTGCCTTATATGCTGCAATATCGCACGATAAATGGGTATGTCTCTAACGATACTAAAATCTTTGAGGATACCCTCTACGTTATGTATCCACGAAATATATTGCGTAGGATCGCCCTCAAATGTACGCAGTTCTTTTACACAATCAGGAAGACGGCTTATTTGCTTTAAGTCGTCCTCCGTTCGTGGTTCGCGAAGGGGCAAGCTACCAAGACCACCGACATTAGTTTCAATGTGGTCGTTTCGTTCGATTGCTTTCAATCGTCCGTCCATATCTTTCAACTGGGCCAGTATATTATTTACTGTCCCAGTCATTTCAGTCATCTTTTGCGCAAGAACGTCCATTTTATATAATATTTTTTTTTTTTTAATTTGAATGTGTAAATAAGTATGAAATATATATATATATTTTTTACAATTTGGGGTGTATGAATGCACTTGGTTATATGGTTATATGATTGGAACAATGCACCTTACCTGATAGTTTTTTGGTTTTATATTAAGACAGCGTCAGCTTAATTCTAAATTAGGCAGGATCTCTGCTACACTGCTACTCGGCTTACTCGGCTTCTCACTTTACTTATTTATGATGAATTTTTAATTTTTGAATTAGTTTGCACTTCACAGCTTCCCACGTTCCTTTTTGGTTGATGAATATTTAATCGCTGAATTCGTACTTTAAATGTTCTAAATTATTTATTTCCTTTATTATCGACCTTTATTTTTTAAAGTTTTTCTTTTTTCGTTTGTTAATACTTTTTTGATTTTTTTCTTTTTTTTACGATTCGGATTTTTAATTAAACTGTGAATTCCTTGATTTCACACTAGATTTGATTTCTTAAATTTCTTTTTTTTTGTATTCTTGATTTTCTTCACGCTTCTGGCTTCACACTTCACACATACTCACAGAAGAAGTTTCATTTTTTGTATTGTCGGCTGGATTAATTAATTTCTTATGCGTTGAAATAATTTTATATTTTTTCACTGTAATAATGAAAAAAATTTGACATTAATTATGGAACTAAGAAACTGGTTTTTGATGAGTTGTGCTAATCCCTTTTAGTCTCAAGCGTTTATAATTGCAAGGACCCACTCGTGGCACAATCGACGATGACCATTGTATTCCCATGGGTACAATAGTATTTGTTGCTTGGAGAATTAGAAGGATTACTGTGTTCCCATGGGTACAGCAATATGAGCTCAGTAGAGCTTTCTAATCTCCTGTCCTGTATTAAAGGACACAACAATTCGCACGGAGAGGAAGGATACGAATTTAAACCTGTCCCTGCTCGGGCGCCAGTTAAAGATGTCCTTTAGGAGGACTCCAAAAAAATGCGAACGCCCGCCGAGAGGCGGGCCTTACGGTTCGACTTACAATAAAACAAACTTATTAGCACGTTATAAAAGATACGTTTATTCCGACCGTACAGTATCTCAGACGATGTAAGCATTTCTTTGAGCTCCTTAAAGGCTCGCAACGCCACATCATCTAATCTGATCGGAACGCGTCTCGACTGGTTGGCTTTTATTTGGGAATTTTCTCCTCTTGTTAGGTTAGTTAATGGCTTCGCCACCTTGGCATAGTCCTTAATAAATTTCCTATAATAGGAAGTGAACCCCAAAAAGCTCTTTAGCTCTTTAAGATTTTCCAGTGGCAGCATTTTTTGAATTGCATCGACCTTTTTTGCGTCCGCCCTAATACCATCGGGGGTGATAACGTACCCCAGAAACTCGACTTCAGTTTTTAAGAAGTGAGTCTTTTCAAGATTGACTTTGAGGTTTACTTCATGCAACCTAGCAAGAATGGTTTCTATATTGTTCAAGATATCTTCTGTGTTACTCCCAAAGATGACAATGTCATCAATGTAATCATAGCATATCTTCCCAATATATTCTTTCAACCCATCGTCGATCATCCGCTGGAAAATGGCTGGCGCGTTTTTTAAACCAAACGGAAGTCTTAGCCATTCATATTTCCCATTCATGGTGGAGAATGCAGTTTTTGGTATATCTGACTCCTTCATCGGTATTTGATGAAATCCGGATGTGAGATCCAATGTGGTGAAATATTAAGCTTTACCTAAGCTGGCAAGCGTTGAGGTAATATCCGGAATTGGATATGCGTTAGAGATGGTGACGAGGTTTAATCGCTTGAAGTCGATAACCATTCGGTATTGCAGTTCCCCTGTGGGCTTAGGTTTTTTTGGCAACACCCAAATCGGAGAGTTGTAAGGGCTTTTGGAAGGGCGGATAATTCCTTCTGCCAGTAAATCTTTTATCTCCTTCTCTACCTCTTTTCTCATACACGGAGGGTATGGGTAACTTTTGGTGTAGATAGGCTCGTCTGTGGTAGTTTTTATTTCTGCCCTTACTGAAGTTCTGACCAATTCATTGGCATCCAGTGGCCCAAAAACAACGCTATGTTTTTTTATTATTTCCGAAAGCCTATGACGTGTGTTTTCGGGTATCTCGTCGTTGAGCATAGCATTAACCTCCGAAGACAATTTGTCTTTGAGTGGAAGTTGAATGCCCTTCACTAAGGTTAATATATTCCTTTTTCGATCGATGATGGCCTCCATCTGTTTCAATATATCATCGCCAATGATGCCATCGAAAGACTTAAGACCAGGAAGTATGTATGAGGTTATTGGAGAGTCATTCCCGACTTTCCCAAAGAATTTGCCTATAACCTTATCGGTAATTTTTACATTACCTGCTGCTGAATTGACGGTAAATGGTTGAGATAGGCGAGTTGTTTTTCGCGACACATGTGGGCCAATAAAATGTTTATTAGCTCCAGTGTCCACGAGGAAACTCAACACGGTACCGTCTTTAAGGATATATTCTATCTATGGAACGCTGGATAGGCGTCCTTCATAAAATTTACCTCATCTTCGTAGTAACCTTCTACCCTTTAGTCATATTTTTCTTGTGGATCTTCCACTCTTCCTGTATACTCTTCTTGGCAAGCTTTCTCACTCGTTTGCAGATTGTATAACCTCTGCTGTTTTCGAGGGTAGTTGTCGGAACGAGCTTTCCTTTTAAAGGGATTATTCATGTAATCTACCTGTCTTGTTTGTACCGAGCGGTCTACATCCATCTTTTCATGTGGTTTTGGACCACTCGGCCTAGGGGGTGTATCATTGGGAGAGTAAGCAAAACGATTGTGGAATGGTCTGTGAAGAGGCCTCAGTGGGGGAAGATGAGGTCTTATTTCTCTTTTGAATGACTGGTTGAGAGGGGCTGTCACCGTATTCGTTGAATTTGTCACATGAATGGTGTGGTTGCGGAAATTCAAATTTTGAATCTCCAGGCATGAAGCATAAGCTTCTGGAAGCGTTTTTGGTTTTTGGACAATGAGCATCCTAGACAGATCACCGTTAAGGCCTCTTATAAAAACGTCAAGCGCGCGATTGCGGTACGTTTCAACTAGTGCGCAGACAGTTTCTTGCGTATAAGTTTCTGTCTTTATCTTATTATTAATAAGAGAAAATTGGTGGTTTACATTTGCATAAAACTCGTCCAATCTCGATCCCTTTTGTGAAAGTTGGTTGAGCTGATGCTCAAGATTCCTAATGTCGCGTTTGTCCGCATAATGCAAGGACAGTATTCGTTTTATATCCTCCCAATCGTCGTCGAAAATATTGTAGGATACAAGAGCAGAATCGGCTTTTCCCCGTATTTTCTGCCTTATATGCTGCAATATCGCACGATAAATGGGTATGTCTCTAACGATACTAAAATCTTTGAGGATACCCTCTACGTTATGTATCCACGAAATATATTGCGTAGGATCGCCCTCAAATGTACGCAGTTCTTTTACACAATCAGGAAGACGGCTTATTTGCTTTAAGTCGTCCTCCGTTCGTGGTTCGCGAAGGGGCAAGCTACCGAGACCACCGACATTAGTTTCAATGTGGTCGTTTCGTTCGATTGCTTTCAATCGTCCGTCCATATCTTTCAACTGGGCCAGTATATTATTTACTGTCCCAGTCATTTCAGTCATCTTTTGCGCAAGAACGTCCATTTTATATAATATTTTTTTTTTTAATTTGAATGTGTAAATAAGTATGAAATATATATATATTTTTTTTACAATTTGGGGTGTATGAATGCACTTGGTTATATGGTTATATGATTGGAACAATGCACCTTACCTGATAGTTTTTTGGTTTTATATTAAGACAGCGTCAGCTTAATTCTAAATTAGGCAGGATCTCTGCTACACTGCTACTCGGCTTACTCGGCTTCTCACTTTACTTATTTATGATGAATTTTTAATTTTTGAATTAGTTTGCACTTCACAGCTTCCCACGTTCCTTTTTGGTTGATGAATATTTAATCGCTGAATTCGTACTTTAAATGTTCTAAATTATTTATTTCCTTTATTATCGACCTTTATTTTTTAAAGTTTTTCTTTTTTCGTTTGTTAATACTTTTTTGATTTTTTTCTTTTTTTTACGATTCGGATTTTTAATTAAACTGTGAATTCCTTGATTTCACACTAGATTTGATTTCTTAAATTTCTTTTTTTTTGTATTCTTGATTTTCTTCACGCTTCTGGCTTCACACTTCACACATACTCACAGAAGAAGTTTCATTTTTTGTATTGTCGGCTGGATTAATTAATTTCTTATGCGTTGAAATAATTTTATATTTTTTCACTGTAATAATGAAAAAAATTTGACATTAATTATGGAACTAAGAAACTGGTTTTTGATGAGTTGTGTTAATCCCTTTTAGTCTCAAGCGTTTATAATTGCAAGGACCTACTCGTGGCACAATCGACGATGACCATTGTGTTCCCATGGGTACAATAGTATTTGTTGCTTGGAGAATTAGAAGGATTACTGTGTTCCCATGGGTACAGCAATATGAGCTCAGTAGAGCTTTCTAATCTCCTGTCCTGTATTAAAGGACACAACAATTCGCACGGAGAGGAAGGATACGAATTTAAACCTGTCCCTGCTCGGGCGCCAGTTAAAGATGTCCTTTAGGAGGACTCCAAAAAAATGCGAACGCCCGCCGAGAGGCGGGCCTTACGGTTCGACTTACAATAAAACAAACTTATTAGCACGTTATAAAAGATACGTTTATTCCGACCGTACAGTATCTCAGACGATGTAAGCATTTCTTTGAGCTCCTTAAAGGCTCGCAACGCCACATCATCTAATCTGATCGGAACGCGTCTCGACTGGTTGGCTTTTATTTGGGAATTTTCTCCTCTTGTTAGGTTAGTTAATGGCTTCGCCACCTTGGCATAGTCCTTAATAAATTTCCTATAATAGGAAGTGAACCCCAAAAAGCTCTTTAGCTCTTTAAGATTTTCCAGTGGCAGCATTTTTTGAATTGCATCGACCTTTTTTGCGTCCGCCCTAATACCATCGGGGGTGATAACGTACCCCAGAAACTCGACTTCAGTTTTTAAGAAGTGAGTCTTTTCAAGATTGACTTTGAGGTTTACTTCATGCAACCTAGCAAGAATGGTTTCTATATTGTTCAAGATATCTTCTGTGTTACTCCCAAAGATGACAATGTCATCAATGTAATCATAGCATATCTTCCCAATATATTCTTTCAACACATCGTCGATCATCCGCTGGAAAATGGCTGGCGCGTTTTTTAAACCAAACGGAAGTCTTAGCCATTCATATTTCCCATTCATGGTGGAGAATGCAGTTTTTGGTATATCTGACTCCTTCATCGGTATTTGATGAAATCCGGATGTGAGATCCAATGTGGTGAAATATTAAGCTTTACCTAAGCTGGCAAGCGTTGAGGTAATATCCGGAATTGGATATGCGTCAGAGATGGTGACGAGGTTTAATCGCTTGAAGTCGATAACCATTCGGTATTGCAGTTCCCCTGTGGGCTTAGGTTTTTTTTGGCAACACCCAAATCGGAGAGTTGTAAGGGCTTTTGGAAGGGCCAGTTAATCTTTTATCTCCTTCTCTACCTCTTTTCTCATACACGGAGGGTATGGGTAACTTTTGGTGTAGATAGGCTCGTCTGTGGTAGTTTTTATTTCTGCCCTTACTGAAGTTCTGACCAATTCATTGGCATCCAGTGGCCCAAAAACAACGCTATGTTTTTTTATTATTTCCGAAAGCCTATGACGTGTGTTTTCGGGTATCTCGTCGTTGAGCATAGCATTAGCCTTCGAAGACAATTTGTCTTTGAGTGGAAGTTGAATGCCCTTCACTAAGGTTAATATATTCCTTTTTCGATCGATGATGGCCTCCATCTGTTTCAATATATCATCGCCAATGATGCCATCGAAAGACTTAAGACCAGGAAGTATGTATGAGGTTATTGGAGAGTCATTCCCGACTTTCCCAAAGAATTTGCCTATAACCTTATCGGTAATTTTAACATTACCTGTTGCTGAATTGACGGTAAATGGTTGAGATAGGCGAGTTGTTTTTCGCGACACATGTGGGCCAATAAAATTTTTATTAGCTCCAGTGTCCACGAGGAAACTCAACACGGTACCGTCTTTAAGGATATATTCTATGTATGGAACGCTGGATAGGCGTCCTTCATAAAATTTACCTCATCTTCGTAGGGATCTTCTACCCTTTAGTCATATTTTTCTTGTGGATCTTCCACTCTTCCTGTATACTCTTCTTGGCAAGCTTTCTCACTCGTTTGCAGATTGTATAACCTCTGCTGTTTTCGAGGGTAGTTGTCGGAACGAGCTTTCCTTTTAAAGGGATTATTCATGTAATCTACCTGTCTTGTTTGTACCGAGCGGTCTACATCCATCTTTTCATGTGGTTTTGGACCACTCGGCCTAGGGGGTGTATCATTGGGAGAGTAAGCAAAACGATTGTGGAATGGTCTGTGAAGAGGCCTCAATGGGGGAAGATGAGGTCTTATTTCTCTTTTGAATGACTGGTTGAGAGGGGCTGTCACCGTATTCGTTGAATTTGTCACATGAATGGTGTGGTTGCGGAAATTCAAATTTTGAATCTCCAGGCATGAAGCATAAGCTTCTGGAAGCGTTTTTGGTTTATGGACAATGAGCATCCTAGACAGATCACCGTTAAGGCCTCTTATAAAAACGTCAAGCGCGCGATTGCGGTACATTTCAACTAGTGCGCAGACAGTTTCTTGCGTATAAGTTTCTGTCTTTATCTTATTATTAATAAGAGAAAATTGGTGGTTTACATTTGCATAAAACTCGTCCAATCTCGATCCATTTTGTGAAAGTTGGTTAAGCTGATGCTCAAGATTCCTAATGTCGCGTTTGTCCGCATAATGCAAGGACAGTATTCGTTTTATATCCTCCCAATCGTCGTCGAAAATATTGTAGGATACAAGAGCAGAATCGGCTTTTCCCCGTATTTTCTGCCTTATATGCTGCAATATCGCACGATAAATGGGTATGTCTCTAACGATACTAAAATCTTTGAGGATACCCTCTACGTTATGTATCCACGAAATATATTGCGTAGGATCGCCCTCAAATGTACGCAGTTCTTTTACACAATCAGGAAGACGGCTTATTTGCTTTAAGTCGTCCTCCGTTCGTGGTTCGCGAAGGGGCAAGCTACCAAGACCACCGACATTAGTTTCAATGTGGTCGTTTCGTTCGATTGCTTTCAATCGTCCGTCCATATCTTTCAACTGGGCCAGTATATTATTTACTGTCCCAGTCATTTCAGTCATCTTTTGCGCAAGAACGTCCATTTTATATAATATTTTTTTTTTTTTAATTTGAATGTGTAAATAAGTATGAAATATATATATATATTTTTTACAATTTGGGGTGTATGAATGCACTTGGTTATATGGTTATATGATTGGAACAATGCACCTTACCTGATAGTTTTTTGGTTTTATATTAAGACAGCGTCAGCTTAATTCTAAATTAGGCAGGATCTCTGCTACACTGCTACTCGGCTTACTCGGCTTCTCACTTTACTTATTTATGATGAATTTTTAATTTTTGAATTAGTTTGCACTTCACAGCTTCCCACGTTCCTTTTTGGTTGATGAATATTTAATCGCTGAATTCGTACTTTTAATGTTCTAAATTATTTATTTCCTTTATTATCGACCTTTATTTTTTAAAGTTTTTCTTTTTTCGTTTGTTAATACTTTTTTGATTTTTTTCTTTTTTTTACGATTCGGATTTTTAATTAAACTGTGAATTCCTTGATTTCACACTAGATTTGATTTCTTAAATTTCTTTTTTTTTGTATTCTTGATTTTCTTCACGCTTCTGGCTTCACACTTCACACATACTCACAGAAGAAGTTTCATTTTTTGTATTGTCGGCTGGATTAATTAATTTCTTATGCGTTGAAATAATTTTATATTTTTTCACTGTAATAATGAAAAAAATTTGACATTAATTATGGAACTAAGAAACTGGTTTTTGATGAGTTGTGTTAATCCCTTTTAGTCTCAAGCGTTTATAATTGCAAGGACCTACTCGTGGCACAATCGACGATGACCATTGTGTTCCCATGGGTACAATAGTATTTGTTGCTTGGAGAATTAGAAGGATTACTGTGTTCCCATGGGTACAGCAATATGAGCTCAGTAGAGCTTTCTAATCTCCTGTCCTGTATTAAAGGACACAACAATTCGCACGGAGAGGAAGGATACGAATTTAAACCTGTCCCTGCTCGGGCGCCAGTTAAAGATGTCCTTTAGGAGGACTCCAAAAAAATGCGAACGCCCGCCGAGAGGCGGGCCTTACGGTTCGACTTACAATAAAACAAACTTATTAGCACGTTATAAAAGATACGTTTATTCCGACCGTACAGGATGAGTTCCAAATCTAGACTAACAATAATTTTATAAACCCTGAATTTAGGGAAATAGGGAATTTGAAAAATCCAAAATTTGAATTTCTCCTGCTATGGTATGGAATACATATCTGAAATTTATAAAGAGTAGGAGTTGTCAGTTAATTTTTAATAAGGATTTTATGGACAGTCTTTCCTGATCTTGTTATTACTATAGAATTTTTATTTTCTTTGACTATTTCTTGTCTATATCTAGACGTTAATTTTGATCCTAATCTCTTATTATGCTTAACAAACCGGTTTTTATTATGGTACTTGATATCTTTACGTTGTTTTTTGTGATTTTATCAATATTTTCTTGGCGGTTTTTTTCGAATTCTTCAGGGGTTATTCTAGGTGATCGACCAAGAAAAAGCTCAACTGGTTTTTTCCAGTTGTTGAGTGCACTGTAAGGTTATATTCATTTGTTGCTATATCGAGTAGTTCTTCAAAGGAACGAGGAGACTGTTCGGCTTTGATACATCGCATGATCTCGGAAAGAGTGGAATGAAACCGCTCAATTTGACCATTAACCTCACTTTTGTATGGAGGTGTTTTATGTACCCGTATTCCTAATTCGTCTTTAATCATTGATGTAATGGATGCTGAATTAAGAGCCTTTTCATCGTCAATGACTATGTTTTCAGGAACGCCGAATGCGAAGAGTATTTCTCGAAGTGGTTGTCTAATGTCCGTTACAGCTTTTGACTGAACTATTTTTGTTTTCGCAAACTTTGTAAGTTTACATATGGCAGTCAAAACTAATTTTTTTTCCGTTGAAAAAATATCAAAGTGTACAGTGTGACCTGGATAATTTGGGATAGGACTTGGTTTAAGGATAGGATTGTTTGGATGTCTTTCATATTTATTTTCCTTATAGGTTTGACAGTTTTTTAATAATCGTTTAATTTTTGCTGCCATTTTAGGAAAATAAAAGTTTTCCAGTAATTGCTTTCGGTTTTCATCCGCGTTACGATGTGCTCTGCGATGAATATTTAAGATTCTTTCCACTTGTTCATTTTCATCAGTTACGTCTTCAACAATCGATTGGGTAAACCTAACTTAAAAATTAGCAAAGTGAAGGGGATAAATATTTTGAATTTGGCACATTATTCTTTCCTTTGTGGAAAGACCATTTATAGTACTGGGATTAAGAAACTTTTTGAATATTTTAATTATATCTTCATCGGTATAGCTGGGTTGGATAAAAATATGTCTATGGTAAGTTGGAAATGGAATAAGAAATTGATGGCTAGTTTCATTGCCGATATTAAGGATGAGTTGATTTCGAAAAACATTAATGGGAGTTTCAACTGTGGGGATCAAATTATGAGAAGAGCTTTCGTCGCTATGTACTGTCGTTGCCATGGAATTTACTTCGGTCGTCTGTGGGAGTCGTGATAAGGCGTCTGCAACTACGTTTGACTTTCCTGGTTTGTACTTTAATTGTACTCTTCCAGAATAGCCTTCCACCTTTTAATTTTTTGATTAGTGTTCTTGTTACTAAGGGCATATGTCAGTGGTTGGTGGTCCGTGTAAATTTTCACCTTTTTAGATCCGTAAAGGAAATTCCTAAGCTAGTTAAGAGCCCAGATAATAGCGAGCATCTCTTTCTCGTTAGTGGCATAATGTTCTTCAGTTGTAGTTAGTGTTCTTGATAAAAACGTTATTGGTTTATTGTCTTGGGATAAGACAGCGCCTATGGCATAATTTGAGGCGTCCGTCGTGTGTTCAAATTCTTTTTTGAAGTCTGGGTAATTTAATGTAACTTCCTGGGAAACTAATGATTCTATAATTTTTTTGAAAGAGTATAGCGCATCTGTATTGAATTCAATGACTTTGTTCTTAGAAAGTAGCTTGGACACTCGTCCGTCTTCCCCTCTTAAAAGGGATGTCAGCGGTTTCGCTATTTTCGCGTAATCTTTTATAAATCGTCGATAATAGCCTGACATACCTCAGAATGAGCGTAGGTCTTTTAAGGTTTTGGGTGGAGGTAATTTAGAGATGGCTTGAACTTTTTTTGGATTGGTTTTGATACCGTTTTTACCTATAACAAATCCTAAAAATTCAATTTCTTCTTGAAAAAATTCGCATTTGTCCAACTGGATTTTCATGTTGGCACGTTCTAAGGTCACAAATACAGCTTAAAGGTTCTCTAGATGTTCAGTTTTATTTTTGGCAAAGATAACGATGTCGTCGATATACACATAGCAACATTTTCCGATATGTTCTCTTAGAATGTCGTCGAGAGTTCTTTGAAAAAAGGCTGGTGCGTTCTTCAGGCCGAATGGGAGACGTGTGAACTCGAACTTCCCATTGTTAACAGAAAATGCGGTTTTCGCAATATCATTTTCTTTTAGTGAGATCTGATGAAATCCGCTCTTCAAGTCAACTATAGTAAACCAATTATTGTCGCCAAAACTGTTGTCGTGTAAGTTAATTTTTCATCGGGGTCGGAAAAGAGAGTAGTGAATTTATTAATGACTTTCATAAGGTTAGTAGAATCTTCTTTATTTAAATGAGAAGTTCTTATGTTTACATTATTGACAGTTTCTGTTGTCTGTTGCTTAAGTGGTATTAAAATGTTTGAATGAATTATCATGTAATTTTCTCTGGTATAAATGACAGTATTTAATTTCTTTAACGTGTCGTTACCAATGATACCATCAAAGGAGATAAGACTGGGGAGAATGTAGAATTTTATTTTATCTATATTGTGGTTAAAGAGCTGAACAAAGGAATGATGTGTGATTTTTATGTTTCCTCCGACTGAATTAGCGTCAAAAAATTTTTCGTTTGGAAGAGGATTTCTTATGTGACGCGGTTGTATGTAATCTCTATTAGATCCGGTGTCTATCAGGAATTTAAGAATTTGTCCGCTCCTCGCTTCATGCTCCATGTATGGAAGCGAAGTGCTCTTTAATCTAAAAAATATATATCTTCTAGTTGATCTGGAATTTCGAGATTAGAATCTTCGTGGGGGTCAGTATAGTCAGTAAGAGTTTGTTCGTAAAGTTCGTCTTCTTGGCTTATAAAAGTTTTGTATTCTTCTTCCTCTTTTTCATTCTGGTTGGAATCTTCAATGTGGTAAACTCGCTGCATTTTGGGCGGCTGATGGACTTGTTACGAATGTTGGCGTTTCTGTGGAATTGGCGGATTCCGAGGCCTATTTTGATAGTTCACCTTTTGGGATTTTATAGAGTAGTCGATATCCATTGGTTTTGGAGAAAGTGGGCGATGGTTTGCTGGCATCTGCTGCTGGTGATGTCTTTGCTGAAACTGTGGTTCTCTGTAAACTTGAAGAGGTTGGGGATTACGAGGGTTGTGAAGAAGTTGCGGAAAAAAATCACGTCTTGGGGCGGGAATTGGTTTCGGAAGAAGTACATCGTGTCTTCTTGGAGGAACCGGTGGGGATGATTGATGGATCGGTGTTCGAATATTGGGTTGGGAGTTGGTAGCATGGTGAGCACGGAAGTCCACATTTTGCAATTTTAAACAAAGATGTAGGGCTTGCGGTAGATCTGCTGGCTCTCGTATACTTAGGAGTCTAGGCAAATCGCCTTTAAATCCTCTGACAAATGTGTCGAGGGCTTTATCCCGATAGCATTGAGTCATGTTATTAAGGGATTCTTGACTCATACTCATAGACCCAAGTTTGCTAAGAATTAGAGACAAATGGTGGTACACTATTTGATAAAATTCGGGAATAGAGTTATGACCTTGTACTAGAGTAGTCATCTGGTATTCAAGGGTGCCTAAGTCTCTTTTATCTGCATAATGCAGAGTAAGACATTTGGATATTTTTTCCCAACTTAATGGCGTTTTGTAAGATTCTAACGCTATGTCCGCATGACCAGTTATTTTATTTCGAATAACTGACAGGATTCCGTAATATTTAGGAGTACCCTTGAGGTGCTCGTAAATCTTCAGTATTCGTTCAACACTTTTCTTCCAAGAGTTGAACTCTTCGGGTTGTCCGGAAAATACTCGGAGGCTTTTTACCACATCCGGTATCTTGTCCATGTCGGATAAATTTACGTCGTTAGCTATGTTAATGGGTTGGTCGATGTCGTTGTTAATGTCTGAGGCGGGATTCATTATTGAATTAAAAATGTGTCGTCCTTGTATTTGTAATGTGTCTGTTACTAGTCTTGTAATGAAGTTTATTTTTTCTTCGGTTATTTTATTATGAACGGGTGCAATAGAAGGAGGAACGACATTTTCAGGGGGCATATCTAGGCGTGATGGCCTGATTAAATTACTTGGATTGTTCAGAAAATAATTGAAGCAATGATTAACGAATTTAGGGTACAGAATTTGTAGTTTTAAATGTTTACAATTAGTTAATTTAATTGTTTCGATCTAAATCTTATAAAATTCAATCGATAGATTGAAAGTGAGTCTAGTTTAAATGTTTCTTTTTTTTTAAAGGTAAATATAACTTACAAAAAAAATATGACTACTGCGGCTTTGTTTTCCATAACGATTTCGTAGGGTCCAGGAACTGCTGATGGTTGGATAGGGCGGCTGTCCTAGTAATCAGGACTCCTTTTTGTCCTTGTTTTATAGGTCTACTAAGGGGCCTCTTTAACCTTTCACGAACACTGCTCTGCTCACTTGTGGCTTGGTGTCCACAGTTTTGACAAGTCTTTATGGTGCTTGGTTGTCACCAGTTTTTTAAAGATTGTCTCACACTTGCGTTAATATTCGCAAACTTAGTTTTATTGCACAAAACACTAATTTGATTATATTTAATTATTTCGCGCGCTAAGTGTCATTCGTGTTAACTTGGTTATCGTCAACTACTTTTTATTCGCGGTATGTACTTACTTGGTTATCGTTAAATACTTTTTATTCGCGGTATGTACTAACTTGGTTATAGTTAACTACTTTTTATTCGCGGTATACACTTGAGCAGTTAAAAAACAACAGTCCCTGCTCGGACGACAGTTAAAAGGAAACACGCAGAGTTATTAAAAAATATATTTTTTTGGGCAGAAAGCCTGACCTTTATTATAACCATAAAAACTTAAGACTAAATTCAAAACAACAATCCACATGCATTTATTAATTAATTTCGCTGACACACAATAAAGGCGTGTGAAAGGAAATGCACAATAAATAAAACAAACAATTCTTAGAATTTCGTCTGCTGCACTGAATGACGGAAACTAGGTCGTGGGTCGTGGTTCGTGTTACTTTTTTTGCATGATTGTATTTTAATTTATTTCGCGTTAACTTTCGCGTTAACTTGCATGGCCATCGAGAGGTCTACACTTTCGAGTTGCAAATCAGACGTGTCATCCCTTTCAACTCAGCATTCATCCAGGGCGGATGGGTGTTGCAATTCAGATTTCATCCAGTGCGGATGTGTACAGGGCTTAGCTCAGCGTGCGGTCCAGAGTAATATTTTTACAGTCCACTCAGAATTTTATTTTTTGTATATTTGTTATACGCGAGCCTTTTTACTTTTTACTGAGCTATTGAACATTTTGATCCTTCGGAGCCAAACAGTCACCGAACCAGTGCGGTGTTCTATGAATAGAGATTTTTTGTAAACATAGCGGCAGAACAAAAAAATTGTGAATTGTGCATATGAGCGTATGTGCAGCAAATAAATTCAGTGCGAATAATTGTGCATGTCAAACAAACATTGAACCAGGGCGGTATTAAAGTCAAATTAATTTGCTTTTGTGAGCATAGCTGCGAAACAAAAAATTGTGAATTGTGCATATATGCAACAAATAAATTCAGTGCGAATATTTGTGCCTTTCTTGTGCTTTGAGTGATCATCGTGTTGCGTCCTTAGGCAACGGTGATCTCGGAGCTTAGTCCCAGTGTGCGGGTATTGTGTTTTTGTGCAGTGCGCGCAACATAAATATTGTACATTAGCGTACAACAGTGAGATATTATTGTGCAAAATCTCGATTCTGCACGCGTTCGTAGCTATTCCCGAAGGGTCCACCTGAATTGCTGCGGACAGTGCAGTCTTACGGCAGAGAGCTATTGACATTAAAAAAAAAACGTCACGAGTATGTAACAGGGAGGTATGTTGTGCACATACCTGTGAGTTCCCGTATTCAGAGCTTGGGCAGCTCCAGAGCAGCAGCGTTGCAGAGATTTCATCATCTGGAAAGGAAATTGCAAGCCAATCCAGAGATCAGAGCGAAATATGTCGAATTCATGAGCGAGTACCGGCAGTTGGGGCACATGACTCCGGTTACAGAAGAGCAGATCACAGAAGGGCCTGTGTACCACATACCACACCATTGCGTGACGAAAAAGTTCCGTGTCGTGTTAAACGCCTCGTGCAAAAGTGACAGCGGCATATCGTTAAACGATGTGCAGTTTCCGGCCAGAAACTTTAAAACGACCTGGTGGACATCATCATACTCTTCAGATGCTTTAAGGTGCCGGTTACTGCGGACGTCAAGAAGATGTTCCGCCAAGTTATAACAGATCCGGGGCAATGGGATCTTCAACGAATCTTCTGTAGAGAGCATCTGGACGATCTGTTACAGGAATACTGGCTGACTGTGGTGACATATGGCATGACATCGAGCGGCTTAAATGCAGTCAGAGCAATGCAGCAGTGCGCTTCCGACAACCGACAGACTCATCCGAGGGCATACCAATCTATCACTCGCAACTTTTATGTGGACGATATGCTTACTGGTGCAGAGAGCGAAGAGCAAGGAAATAGTGACATCACTTGCAGCGGGTGGCTTTGAACTTGGCAAATTCATGTCATCAAGCAGACGAGTTATTTAAGAGCTGTGCAACATCGAAGACAGGCAAACCGAGCTGACCTTCCTCAATGAGCATGAGGCTTCGATACTGGGCCTAGGCTGGGACTCAGTCACTGACGAAATTCTGTTCAAGGTCCATCAAGAGACGAGGGAACCTAAGTTGACCAAAAGAGCTGCGGTCAGTGCCGTAGCAAAACTGTACGATCCTAACGGATATCTCGCGCCAGTCATAATTTTCGCTAAGATTTTCATTCAGGACTTGTGGCGATCTGGCGTGCTATGGGACGAGAACATATCTGCAGACCTCGTACCCGTATGGAAGAGCTTCCACGCGAAATTGACACACCTAACATCCATCAGAGTGCCAAGATGGTTAGGATTCGAGAGCCGAGCCGGTTTGCATCTACACGGATTTGCGGACGCATCCGCGAGAGCATATGCAGCGGTCATCTACCTGCGTTCCACATTTGCCGATGGAACAACAAGATGTGTTTTAGTCGCATCGAAAACAAGAGTAGCGCCACTCAAAACAATCACCATCCCAAGGCTAGAACTGTGCGGGGCCGATCTACTTGGCAGATTAATGGCCCAGGTGGTGAGTGCATCAGAGCTTCAACAAGTGCCGATAACATATTGGTCAGATTCAATGGTTGTGCTTCATTGGATCAAGAAAATACCATTCGAGCTCAAGACCTTCGTCGCAAACAGAGTGAGTTCCATCCAGGAACAAACTGGGGGCAGCCCTTGAAGAGACACGTCGCTTCTGGGGACAATCCAGCGGATTTGGCACCACAAGGAATACCAGCAGAGCAGCTAGGCAGTTCAACCTTGTAGTGGCAAGGGCCACAATGGCTAACCCAACCAGAGCATCATTGGCCGAACGTGCAGCCATCCTAGACGGCTAAAGAGTGGGTACATGCATCCACAGCTATAAGGGTCGTTGCTGCAACGAATAGGAGACGACCAATTTTACCTGTGCTGAGCATTAACGACGTAAGTCTTCTTGAGCGCAAATCTACATTGCAGAGCGTGCTGAGAACAACTGCCTACGTTATAAAATTTCGACGATTATTCTCCAAATCGACGAAGAAAACAACACGTGGTTTCACAACGGCAGAAGAGCGAAAAGACGCGTTGGAATATTGGGCAAAATCAACGCAGCGAGTAGCCTACCAATCGGAAATTTGGCGTATAGAGAGGAACTGAGCGGTGGAGAATTCGAGCAGCATCAGCACCTTGAGCCCGCTCCTAGATTCGAATGGAGTTCTCAGGGTGTATGGACGTCTGCAAGAATCAACCTTCGATTACGACACCATCCATCCAATTATCCTGCCATCGAAGTGCAGACTGACTGAGCTTCTACTGAGAGAAGCCCATTTTCAGACACAGCACGGCGGAATTCAACTGTGCATGCAATACGTAATGCAAAGGTTCTGGATTCCATCACTTCGGCGTGCGCTGAAGTCAGAAACAGAAGGTAGCAGAGCAGCTATTGGGCAACCTTCCTAGTCACCGTGTGCGACCAGCCAGAGCTTTCAAACATAGCGGTTTGGACTATGCCGGACCGGTGCAGATCAAGGCCAGAGCTGGTAGATCCCGGCTCATCGAGAAGGGGTACAACGCAGTTTTTGTGTGCATGGTGACTCGAGCAATTCATTTGGAGCTGGTAAGCAATCAAACCACAAATGCCTTTCCGGCTGCATTCCGAAGGTTTACCGGACGACGCGGTGCATGTTCGGTGCTGTAGAGTGACAACGCTACAACCTTTGTCGGTGCAGACAGAGAGCTTAGGGCAAGCGCAGCCTACTGGAGAGAGCCGCTACCGATTGAGCAAATAAGTGCGATGGGCACCGAGTGGAAATTCATCGCCCCAGGTGCACCACATGCTGGCGGTATCTGGGAAGCTGGTGTGAAATCGATGAAGCATCACTTACGGAGGATTATGGGCAAACAAATTTTCACGTTTGAAACATTGGCTACAACTCTGGTGCTAATCGAGGCCTGCTTAAATTCAAGGCCACTTAATGTTTAAAAAACAAGAACCCAGACACGTGATAGTGCATCACAAACCATGGGCATACGGATCGACGATAAGCGCGCGATAATAATCGGCATTATCGTGTGATGCCACAAAAAAAGAGCAAACAGTACCTACTGTACTGTACGTTACTGCGTTGTAACATATTACATGCCTAGTGCCAGGCACAGATTTCGGACCGAGATATACAAAGTGCACATACTCGGTCCCAAGAAACGGCAACCTAGAGCGGCGCGAGAAAACATTTTGCATACCCTTTTCATCGCCCGTCAATGTACCAAGAGCAAACACACAATTTTCGGAACGAGATATATGAAGGGCATACACTCGGCCGAACCCAACAACAGAGCATAGCATAGTGTCACAGTCTGAGTAGCGGTACCTGGGACCGAAAAATAGCAAACATCGACCACCAGCTGCATCGACGACCGAGAAGACAACAACAACACTACGACACCATCTGTGTAGTATGCATCTCTCCAGACGACGACCGAGAAGACAACAACAACACTACGACACCATGTGTGTGGTATGCATGGCCAACGAGCGGTCTACACTTTCGAGTTGCAAATCAGATTCCATCCAGTGCGGACGTGTCATCCCTTTCAACTCAGCATTCATCCAGGGCGGATGGGTGTTGCAATTCAGATTTCATCCAGTGCGGATGTCTACAGAGCTTAGCTCAGCGTGCGGTCCAGAGCAATATTTTTACAGTCCACTCAGAATTTTATTTATATTATCATAACAAATGATTTTGCATCAAAAGATTTTTCGATATGTTTAAAATTTTACCGAAAAACCGTTTTCTACTGAAAACACCCCCAAAAAGAAGCCGTGGAAAAAAAACCTTGTACAGACGAAATATAGACATTAGGATTGCCTACATATCTTGTTAAAACTTTTCTTGCAAATCTCTAATGGTTTGGTCTAAAACTACGTTTTTCTAAAAAAAGGGGCGTGGCAGTGGGCGGATATCAAAAATTTGTACACTTGTTCTGCTTCGTCGGATAGAGAGTCTATGTACTAAATTTCAAAACTCTAGGCCCAACAACTGGTGACACACAGACGGACGGATAGACAGACATGGCTAGATCGACTCATATACTTTAAGGTATATCTAGCGAAATTATTTCACTATGTTACAAACTTAATGTCAAAACTAATATAACCCTATGGGATAGGGTATAAACATATGAGAAGGCCACAATCCGCTGTTTGGATCGTTTAATACCATATCCCATACCACCCTTAAAGGAAATATCCCCGAAATGTCGGCTTTATGGGTATGAAATATAGAAAATGTCACTGTGAATTGTCATTGAACATATTGTTCAGACTGTTTATTAAAATTTTATATGGTTCCACAAAAAACATAGATTTTCGCCTTGGTCTATGAGGTAGTGTGTGGAAGTGGTTTTGTATGAAAACGCGCTCAAAAATTGGGCATGGGTTTAAATGATATACAGAAAAAATATTTATATAACCAAAACCAATGATTTTGTATCAATTTTTTTTTTAAAGGTCTAAAGCTTTACCAAAAAAATGTTTTTTATTGAAAACGTTCCCAAAAAGTGGGCGTGGAAAAAACTTTGTATAGGCGAAAGATGGACATAAGGATTGTCTAAATTATGTTGTTCAGACACTTTTTCAAGATTTTGAACGGTTTAAGCCTAAAATTTGTTTTTTATTTAAAGGGGGCTTGGCACTGGGCGGATTTCAAATAATTGTATACATATTCTTCTGGAGAAACATCAAACACGTGAACCAAATTTCATCATTCTAGCTCAAATTTTCAGACCCAAACACTGTTGACGTACGGACGGACAGACATGGCTAAATCGACTCAGCTTTCATCCGTCCTTCCGTCCGTCTGTATGTCACCGATATTTGGGCCTCTCTATCTATCACTTCTCTATCCGATGAAGCAGAACAGGTGCAAATTTTTTTTAAATCCGCCCATTGCCACGCCCCCTTTTCAGAAAAACGTAGTTTAAGGTCAAACCGTTAAAGGTTTTGAAAAAGTGTCTAGACAATTTCAATGTCTATATTTTGTTGGTACAAAGTTTTTTGCCACGGCCACTTTTTGGGGGCATTTTCAATAAAAAATGTGTCTAGAGAATTTCAATGTCTATATTTTTTTCGTACAAAGTTTTTTTGCCACGCCCACTTTTTGGGGGCATTTTCAATAATAAAACGTTTTTCGGTAAATACTGAAACATTTCGAAAAAAAGTTTGATGCAAAATCATTGGTTCTGTTAGTATCAACATTTGTACTATATATCATTTTAAATTATGCCCACTTTTTTGAGGCGTTTTCATGCAAAAACCATTTCTATACACTACTTCATAGCATAACCAGGCGAAAAACGGAGTTTTTGACGAACCATAAGTGATTTTGTTAACTGTCTTAACAATATGTTCTGACAATGACATTTTCTATATTTCATCGCCAAAAAGCCGACATTATGAAGATATTTGTTTTAAGGAAGGGATGGGAGAGGGCATAAAATTATCCACACAGTGGATTGTAGCTTTTTCATATGTTAAAATCTATATGCCGTTCATCCAAAGTTTTTTGTAACGCCCACTTTTTGGAGGTGTTTTTAGTAAAAACCCTTTTTCGGCATAACTTCAAACAATTCGAAGAAAATGTTAATGCAATTCATTGGTTATTGTAATTAAAATATTTCTTACATTATATATTTTAGCCCATGCCCACTTTTTGGAGGCGTTTTCATACAAAAACATTTGTATTTGCTACCTCAAGGCATAACACTGCGAAAAACGTTGCTTTTTATCGAATCATAAATGATTTTGATAAACTGTCTGAACATTATTATCTGACAATGACATTTTCTATATCTTATCGCCTATGTTCTACATGTCAAATTTTGAGCTAGATAACAAGTACTTGTGATCCTTGTGCATGCTGTTCGAACAGGTGTAAAAATGTTCAAATCCGTCTACTGCCACGGACACTTTTTAGAATAACGTTATTTTTGGCCAAACAGTAAGGAATTTTAAAAAGTGTCTGAACAACATATGTAGGCAACCTGAATGTCTATATTTTGTTTGAGGGCGTTTTCAGTCAAAAATATTTTCCGGTAAATTTTTAAAAATTTCGAAAAAAATTGATGCAAAATTGTTGGTTATGGTAATATAAACATTTCTTTTATATGTCATTTCATCCCACATTAACTTTTTAGAGGCGTTCTCACACAAAAACCATTTGTATACACTTCCTCATAGCATAACCAGGCGAAAAACGTTGTTTTTGGTTGACCCTTACAAGATTTTGATAAACTGTCTAAACAAAATGTTGTGACAATGACTTTTCTATTCTTCATCGCCATAAAGCAGATTTTTTAAGGATATTTATTTTAAGGATGGAATGGGATAGCGTACATTACTATCCATACAGTGGATTGTAGCTTTCTCAGGGGGTTCTTAGAACAAAAACATATTACGGTTAACTTTAAAAATAAAATCGAAAAAAAAATTGTGATGCAAAACCATTGGGTTTGATAGAACGAACATTTTGTTGATACTTCATTGAAACCCACGTCCACCTTTTGGAGGCGTTTTCCTAAAAAAAACATTTTTAAACCCTACGCCATACCATATGCAGGAGAAAGTCGTTGTTATTTGTCGAACCATACAAGATTTTAATGAAAATCCACACAGTGGATTGAAGCCTTCTCCACTTTTTGGAGGCGTTTTCCTAAAAAAAAAACATTTTTAAACCCTACGCCATACCATATGCAGGAGAAAGTCGTTGTTATTTGTCGAACCATACAAGATTTTGATGAAAATCCACACAGTGGATTGAAGCCTTCTCAGGGGGTTTTTTAGAACAAAATCATTTTACGGTTAATTTTAAAAATAAAATCGAAAAAAAAGTTTGATGCAAAACCATTGGGTTTGATAGCATCTGTTAAACGATGCTAAACGGTTAGACAAGCAATGTTTGAAAAAGTTTCTTAAGGTCTTACATCGCTCCCTGAGGGTAAAGTTATAAACGTGCACTTAGAAAGCCCGTTGGTCAATCCATCTACCCGTGAAATTTCATATTTGTACTCCTTCAAATAACGCCGTTGAACGGTGTTGACCGAATGCAGCCCAATGTTGTAAAAAGTTTTCGAACGTCTTGCATCGCTCCCGGATGGTAAGGGTAACTGTCTGGGTAGAATGTTTAAGTGGATTTAGAAGGGCCATTGGTCAATCCATTTACATGTGAAATTTGGGAGATGTTGACCGTTTGCAACTCAAAGATGTAAAACGTTTTTTAACGTTTTGTATCGCTCCCCGATTGGTAAATTATCCTTTCTTGGTAGTATATTAAAATAGCCTGTGAAATATCGTTCTTGTATTCTTTCAAGTAAAGCCAATAAGTGATGTTGACCGATTGCAACTCAATGTTGTAAGAAGTTTTTCAACGGCCGTTTGTCAATCCATCTACTTGTGAAATAGCATTCTTCTTCTCTTTCAAATGGCGCAGTAAGACGATGTTGACCGATTGCAACTCAATGTTGTAAACCGTTATTTTCCTTAAGTCTTGCACCTCTCCCTGATGGTTAATTTAACTTTCTGGGTATTTCATTGAAATGGATTTAGAAAACCCGTAAGTAAATCCATCTACGTGCAAAAGGTCATCCTTGTACACCATCAAATAACAGAGTTAGACGTTGTTATACGATTACAACTAAAAGTTGTAAAACGTTTTTTAACGTTTTGCATCGCTGCGCCCACTTTAATGAATGACTGGAATTGTGGTATCTGTCAAAACCACTTCTCGACCAATGAAGTAACTGCGCGAATCTCCGAGAATATGCCATCTATTTCTAGATTAGTATGTGGAGTGGTATAAATAGAGATGAAGCGACAAACAGCGAGTTAGTCTAAATTGTGACCTGAACGTGATTTGAATAGTGTTGACTGAGTGAATTACCTGAGTGAATTTTGGAAAGCGTTGAACTGCCGCATTATCACCTAAATGATCATTCGCTGGCCCTCCTCTGACAAATCATCCAGGTACTATCAATTATTAAGAAAAGCATAAAACAAGAGGTCCTGCTATAGTGCAAGAAGTACACTCGCACGAGCCTGTTGCGCGAAAAATTTGTATACTATATTAGTTTGATAAATAGTTTGTAACATAGTGAAATAATTTAGCTAGATACAGCTTAAAGTATATCGATCGAATCAGAATCGATAGTTTAATCGATTAAGCCATGCATGTCCATCCGTCCTTCCTTTAGTACGTCACCAGTTTTTGGGCCTTAATTTTTGATTGTACCGCTAGAGATTTTGAAAATGTGTCTATATTTCGTTCGTAAAAACTTGTTTGCCACGCCCACTTATTCGGGGCGTTTTCAGAAAAAAAAAACATGTTTTTCGGTAACATTTTAAACATTTCGAAAGAAAATTGATGCAAAATCATTGGTTATGGTGAAATAAACATTTCTTCCATATATCATTTTAACAAACGCCCACTTTTTGAAAGCAAAACCAGTCGAAAATACATGTTTTTTGTCGAACCATAAAAGATTTTGATAAACTGTCTCCACAATTTGATCTGACAATGATATTTTCTATATTTCATCGCCGTAAAGCTGACAATTTGGGGAACTTTATTTACACAGTGGATTGTAGCCTTCTCATTTGTTTATACCCTATCCCATAGTGGTTTATTAGTTTTTATACATACATAGTTTGTAACTTGTAATAGAATATATAGTAGAGCTTTACAGTTGGCCCATCCAACTTCTCAGTTTTTTGTAGATCGATGTAGCCTCTCGGTTGGACATTCCATTGAGTGATTGGAACGAGTCTTCTGATTCTTACAGCTACAACGGCCAATGAGGGGACTCGTTATATTCAACCAATGGAATTGCCTGATCTATCGGGTTTGTGCGGCTTTCTGGAAAAAGGATTATTAAGAAAAGGAAAGTAAACAAGCGCGGACGTACTTTCTACTTCACAGGAAAATTAATATTTACAACTAAAAGATTGTAAAAAATAAAGAAGCATTGAAGCTCAGATGTGGGGTTGACATGCACAAGTGGAAAATATAAAAAAGAAATATATAGATACCGCTCCCTAATATGTAATAAAAAAATGGAAAAAAAAGTTTCAATACACTATTTTGTGTCATTTTCCGAGAGTTTATGGATTTATAAAAGTGATTGTGATGCATTATGTCTGACCGCTTAACAAAACCACAATTGATAGATGCACTGCGAAGTGCAGGTATTGAAGTGTCTGAAACCGCCGCTATTTCTCGACTAAGAGAGATGCACGATCATCTCGATACCATCGTTAGTGTCCCCGATGTAAGAAGAGCCAACGCCGGTGACGATGCCGAAGGTAACCGAAGCGCTGCTGCCGTATGTACAACCGATGCCACTGAAGCCATTGAAGCCACAGATGCAACAGATGCCACAAACCGCGGTGATGACGCCGATATATATCCAACTCGCAGCCGAGTTGGATCGCAAGCTGGCCATACTACGCAAGCGCCACGAGATCCTTACGCTACGGCAATCCATTGCCAGATTGGAACGAGTGGAACTTCACCCCATACAGCCAGCGGCACAGACATCTACGGCCACTGCTGTTTCAACAACCCGATTGACCTTTCGGGATATCGAACACGCCATCACCAAGTTCGATGGCGAGAGCAGGTCGTACAACGTACACGATTTTTTGCGTAATTTCGAAAGGGCATATGGTAGGAGCTGATGATTTGTTCCGCTATACGTCGCTATGCAAATCGCTGACGGGCACAGCCAAATTAGAGAATTTAGCCGTAACATTGGCCGTAGCGAGATATACAAAACTCTGGCCAACCACCGATGGAATAAGAAAGACAACATCCGTCGATATGTTTCGGAGATAGAGAATATCGCAGCCTGTTGCAATTATGTAGACGAACTCGAGCTGGTCGGCTTCATCATCGATGGCATGCAGGGCACTTCACCAGAATCTCATCTGCTGATGAATTCTCGAACAAGCAGCGCCACGCAAACCGACTGTCCGCCAAGGGCGAAACTGCTGTCATTACTAAGCAACGAGCACCGATGCTTAAGAAAACCGCTAAAATGAAAGCAACTGATGTAACAGAAGTCCGATGCTACAATTGTACATCATCATCACGACGATGATGATTTTACTCAAGCCATAACTATTATCAATTCGGTAAATGTTGCCTTTTTATTTGACCAAAGTAAGCAAGAGAAATACAAGAATTGTTTATCTCTTTTTGATACCGGTAGTCCGACTAATTTTATGCGGATATCCGACGTACCTTACAACATTTCAAGTGCCGCCGTTATTTCAATCTACCATGGCCTTGGCAGGCAGAAGTTGATGGTGAATGAAAAAATTGAAGTCGAAATTAAGTTTAGAAACCGAATCCGGAAAATTATTTTAAATATTGTG
Source organism: Rhingia rostrata (assembly GCA_949824845.1). Taxonomy (NCBI): domain Eukaryota; kingdom Metazoa; phylum Arthropoda; class Insecta; order Diptera; family Syrphidae; genus Rhingia; species Rhingia rostrata. Next base: position 34,392,540 of record OX463759.1, read on the forward strand.
CCAGATGAAGCCATGGACATTCCGCTTATCTTAGGGCGTGAATTTTTAATGAATTTAATATACGTTTATGTCAAGGTAAAAAGAAAAATAGTTGTGTACTCTCGGATCCATTTAATAAAGTTCTTAATACAAAACAGCATTATTTCTGTGCGCTTTATTTGAACCCCAGTAGAATAAATATAGCAGAAGATCGTTCAGTTGAGTTTGATCATGATGAAAACTTTAGTAGTAAAACTAATATTGTGCCAATATCGCAAATCGAGGTAATGCCTGAGGTGAATTGCAACATAGATGATTTTTGTAGTCTTGATGAATGTATGAAGTTTCTTCAATTGAAACAGTTGATATTAAAACTAAAGTAGATATTGATATGAAAATCGGTAAACAGTCGTTCGAGGCATCGAACAAGATTGTACGTGACTACTATTTGGAAGCGATAGTATCTCCAAACCCATATGATTCCGAGATGCACATAAGATTGACTCGCGACACCCCTTTTCACTCATTGCCCCGCCGATTATCCTTTTATGAGCGAAATGAATTACAGAAGATAACCGATGAGTTATTGGCTAATAACATTATTAGGCCAAGCGACTTGCCATATGCATCAGCCATCGTGCTAGTTAAAAAGAAGAACGGTGATATACATAAGTGTGTAGATTACCGACAATTTAACAAGATAACAGTTAGAGATGGAGAACTGTATCGAATATTTAGGGGAGAAAAGCTATTTCTCCACACTCGATCAAAGAAATCGATTCTTTCATGTGAAAATGGCACCTGATGCAATAAAATATACATCTTTTGTCACCTCTTATTGTCAGTTCGAGTACCTACGAGTGCCATTCGCTTTGATGAACGCACCGGTAGCGTTTCAACGATGCATTCACAATATCTTTAGGGACTTCAGGGTTGATTATCATTTACATGAATGATAATATAGTGGCTACTGAAGATTTTGATTCACATCTGTCACTTATGTCGAAAGTGTTACATAGAATTAGAGAAAAGCAACTGCTTCGAGAGTGAAATAAGTTTGTATATTCTGAAGAGTGTGCCCAAGCATTTAGTGAATTGAAAGAGCCGACTGAACTACATTGTGACGCTAGTTCGGCCGGATTCGGATCTGTTATTTTACAAAAACAATCAGACGGAAAGTTGCATCCGGTGATGTATTTTTCCAGAGCCATAACTGACTTTGTCTATTATATATGCATTACATCGGTTTAGGGTCTATCTGGAGGGTATACCTTCTAAGATTATAACCGATTGCAACACGTTAACTTTGACCTTGAGCAAGAAGCAACTGAATCCAAGGATAGCTAGATGGGCTCTAGAATTAGAAAATTATGATAACTCAATTCAGCATCGCAAAGGTGTGACTATTAGGCATGTTGATGCACTTAGCCGATTTAACCGCCGGTATTGCTGCTACATCCGAATCATTAACTGCTGCTACAGGTTTTAGTTGCGAAGCCGCAAGTGAACTTTGCAAAGTAGTATATGCCGTGGATTCCGATAAAACTGACTTTCACATACAGATAACACAGACCCTTGATGAGATTATAAGATCGTTGAGGGAGATATTAGGAAAAGGGTCGGCGCAAGGTTACGATTTAGTTGACAGGCTAGCATTAAGGAGAAACAGCTCTGATGAACTGCAACTATTTGTACCCGAAGTAATGGTTGATAAAGTTATTAGATTGGTTCATGAGGAAATAGGTTATTTAGGCTCAGAGAAAACTTGTGATGAAGTAAGGAAAAATTATTGGTTTCCAAAAAATGAAGAATAAGGTTGAGAAGTTTATTAGAAATTAAATACGCTGTATAATGTGCTCTGCTCCTGTCCGCATAAACGAACGAAATCTTTACAGTATCCCAAAGAAGCCACTGCCACATTTGGACCATTTCGGTCCCTTGCCTTGTCTTAGTTCAAAGCGGAAGCACATTTAAGTTGTGATTGATGCCTTTACGAAATATGTTCAGCTCTACCCGGTCAATTCTACGAGTACCCGAGAAGTGATATCATGTTTGAATAAGTGCTTCAGCTATTATAGACGGCCGAGGCGAATCATAACTGACCGTGGTTCATGTTTCACATCGCTTGAGTTTGATTCATATCTGCTATTGTCAACATTACACACGTTAAGGTGGCCACTGCCTCTCCCCAGGCAAACGGCCAGGTTGAACGAGGGAACAGGGTAATTAAGGCCATATTTAGTAAAATCTGTGAGCCGGTTAATCATGCTGATTGGTCCAAGGTATTAGGTTAACTTGAATATAATGTTAACAATACTATACATTCTACTACTAGGCAGACGCCTAGTAAACTTCTGTTTGGGATTGAGCAAAAAGATGAAAAGGTAGACAAATTAACAGAGCTCTGAGAAGATAAGTCTGACGTTAACGAAGAATTCTATTTAGAGAAGATTCGGTAATGTGCCTCCGATGCTATCGCTAAGTCACAGGAATATAACCTAAATTATTTTTTTGAACAGAGTAAACCCGCAAAAGCAGTGGTCGGGACCAATGAAAAACTGATCCCAAAATATCGCGGACCATATGTAGTCTATAAAGTTTTGCCTCATGACCGGTATGTAATTAGGGATATTGAGAACTGTCAGCTTACTCAATTGCCATATGACGGCGTGGTTGAAGCTTCCCGTATGAGAAAGTGACTACGTGCGGCTTTCTGGAAAAAGGATTATTAAGAAAAGGAAAGTAAATGAGAACGAACGTGCTTAATGAAATGGGGTACATGTGGTCCTTGTACGTTCTGTTCGCACATGTTTTAACATTTTGAAATCCGCGCACTGCCACGCCCCCTTTTTAGAAAAACCTTATTTTAGGCCAAATTGTTAAAAACTTTGAAAAAGTGTCTAAACAACATATCTCAACAATCTTAATGCCTATAATTCGCCTATACAAAGTTTTTTACCACGGTAAAATTTTAAACATTTCGAAAAAAAAATTTATGCAATATACCTAATTGGTTTTGGTAACATAAACAATTCTTCTGTTAAGGACTTAGCATAATTATTTTTTGTATATTCTTTAAATGTTAAACGTTCGATGCTACTACGTACTTTTTGTATCTATTTTCATTTACTCTTCATTATTGTTAACATTATTTAAAATTTCCTGTTAAATCATAAATTTTGTGAGCTCTCTTTTACCTTTGCACTAAGCGTACGATCATGTCTGGTGTTCTTATCAATCACTTTGATCTTGGTACATACATAGTGTTCCTCTCTTACCATACATAGTGTTTCTCTCTCACCATGCTTGTTCGTACAGTGTAACGGAATAATCAGGACAATGATGAAGCCTACAATTCGAACAGGACCCAATGTACCTGGAAACCAAATCCAAAAAAAAATTAAGTTCGACAAGCGAAAATGTAGCTGTCCTTTTTCCTCATTGTCCCAAAACCTTCCCTTGCGAAAGTCACCCTTATGACTCCGGCCACAGGACTCCGTAAGCCAATCCGGGCAACAACAAGAGAAGGTTGTTCGAGGCCAAAGTATCTAGGCATGCTAGCTCCCGCGCGTACTAGCTCGTCGGTTAGGGAGGGTACTTGATACTAGGCCAGCGAACGATGTTACGATTCCATGCCAGATAAAGGTGAAAGTATCTGTAACTATCAAAAGAGAGCCCGAAGTATCCCAAGGTTAGCACCCACTAACAATTACTAGCGCTGCAGCTGATGAGCTTCTCCAGGTGAAGAGTCCACAGGTGATTAGGTAGTCCTCTTCATTTTCCCACCCCCTGCTCAAACCAATACTCAAAAAGCATCAGCGAGCTTCCGTGGTTACCATTTGTCAATCGGTTGGTAACCCCTAATAGGAAATTCTTCCCTTCGCCCTCATCAAACCATGTTAGATCCTATTCGCGATCATGCCCACCCAAAATAAAAATGTTAAAAATCCATTACGAGGAGATTTCCCAAGACAATCTTAAGTGTACATTGGTTATGCGGCAGAATTTGACCGCAAAAAAAAAAGTAATCCAGGGAGTACAATTCCTTAAAATTCTTTTATTAAAAAAAAGAAAGAAATATAATCATAACTAATACTAACTTATACTAACTTAATTTAATAACTTAAACTAATTTAGGAACATTAACAATGAGCTTTTAAAACTTAACGCAGATACAGTATCTTCAGAATTAGATTGTTTACTATGAAACTATTCTAAAGACACTATAGTGCAGATACGTATATATAATTTATTAGGTTGATAATTGTGTTTCGTTTTATTACTAATAAACTTATTCCAAATTTAACTCACAACACCAAAAATTGTTTTGATTTATATATATGGCTTTGAAAACTATATTCTGGGTGATCAATTTTTCTTTGTATATATTTTTTTTTTTCCTGGAGAACGATTACTTTTTTTTTATATTAAAATAAAATTTTTTTTGTTTTTTTTTTCTTTCACACTATGGGTTAAGGTAGATAAACTCGTGGTTAAGAGGTAGGGTAAAGGCGAAACGTAAACGCGGAACGAGGCGACACGAAGCAGGGGAGGATCGAGAAGATATATGTACCTAACGAACGAACAAGTTTTTTTTTTTTTTCTTGTTTTTCTACAAAGGGTAATTATTTTTCTTTTAGGGTTTTGTTTTTAAAAAAAATTGCTTCCTTGGCAATCACAAACAAAAATCAAATAATAAATTTTAAATGGTTCGCAAATATAAACATCCATGTAGGGTGAAAATAAAAATGGAGACTCACCGATAAAGTTTAAACTATACCTTATAGTTTGTTTTTACTTATTAATTCGTCCAGGGGAGTGGGGACCTTATGCATAATTTCCAGCCAGCCCGAGGAATTTGTTGATTGATGCTAGTTTGAATCTGTTAAAAATTTAATGAATATTTATAATTACGAACTTTACCATTGATAAAAGAATTAGGTATACTTATCTTGACGTAATTTTTTTTTGTTCTTCAGCGGACGGGATGGGTGGGATTGTTGAAGGAAGTGTGTGTGAGTTCTTTTTTTTTTTTTTTTTTTGATTTTCTAAATTAGTGTTTGATTTTAGTACAATTAATATAATATATATAAGTTAATATAATATAATATATATAAGTGAGTAAGAGGGTTTTGATGACGGGTGCGTTTAACACGACATTAAGTATCCCGGTTGATCGTCTGTTGGGATGTTACGTCCTCGAGAATCTTTTAATGGTTGAGTCGATGTGGTATACACTACTGCGCTGTACATGAGACCTGCGTTGTGATTTATACTCCGGATCCCCTTTTTTTTTTTTTTTTGATTTAGGTTTTTGTTCCTAACTAATCGTGATTGAAAAGTTAGAACTTCTTTTGCTATAATTTGGTTACACTGTGGGGCGGAACAATGATCCAATCACTAAACCACCGGTATGAAGGAGACAATTAATGTATTGTTTCCAAGAAAACAATACTTAGATCCAAAGAGTCTCACTTCATACACGGAGAATAATGTTTCTGGATGCAGACTGCACTTATTCCAAGTGGAAATATTCTTGGTATGGTATTCGTTTTGATAGTCTTTGTTTTTTTATTTTTTTGCTATTTTATTTGAAGCGATTAAATTAAACACTTGGTACTTCAGAATTATTCCTTTTCCCAAAAACAAAACTTTTACTTTAAAATTACAATAACACCGGGTTAAAATCGACCGACGTTGACACTGACGAGCTTTCTTCTTCTGACGTTGCGAGATGAGTCTGTCAAGATCAGCTGTAATCTAAAGAGAGAGGGAACTTCGCGTCACTGCTCTTTATAACTATCGCTCATACCGTACTATGCACTAAGCAACTACCGTATTTTGAAAATGCGGTGATTTCGGTCGTTGACTCTTGCGGCTGCTCACCCATACCACTTGGCTCTCATTACCACTGAGTACATCAGTTAATCAATGTTAACATACACATTGGTATTGTGTTTTTTTTTTATTTATTCTTTTTCTCCTCTTATTTTTCTTCGTTTAGAAGTATACAATTTGTTCACCGCCTGGAGATATGCAGTAGATTGATTTAAAGCTTTTAAGGGTCAATTACAGAGGTTCCAAAACTTAAGGGGGAAGCGTTACATTTGGTGGTAAAAAAAAAAATATTTAAATAAGATCCGTTCCCCACACAACATCTTCTTTTCGTGAGTTCAGACGAACGAAAAGACGATGAAAAAGAACGGATGTAGTATAGAAGGCAATTTTGAAATAAAGTGTCTCATGCACAGACTAGGCTAGCCGGGATAAATACTTTAGCTATTTGCGTAAATCTTTGCAGTGGTATACTCCTACACACTTTCCATGCATATCTTCCAGTTCATATAAGTTGTTACCGACGGCCCTTTTTATCTTCATTTTAACGAATTTGGGGCTTAGTTTAGCGCTTATATGCTTAGAAGCATCGCTCAAAATAAAATTTCGTCGAAACACTTCATCCCCTACCGAATATCTCATAGTTCTGCTTCTCGTATTATAGATTTTCTCCATATTTAAGTGGGATTTTTGCAAAGACTTTCGAATTTGGGAGTGGAAAATATTCAGCTGGTCAGACTTTGACAAAAGTTTCATTTCCGAATCGTTAAGACATCCCAACATTCGCAGTATTTTATAGTCGGACCCGTGTTCAGCGATTTGTCGTCCAAACAGGGCCTCATAAGGTGAGGTACCAATTGCCGTGTGAACAGTCGTTCGAAGCGCGCAAGCTATAGACGGAAGCTGCTCATCCCAATTTCTTTGGTCAGTATCGATATACGACCGAATTGCTGCCAATAACGAACGATTTACTCTCTCACTGGCGTTCGCCTGAGGAGAGTATGAAGCGGTCCTTAGGTGGTTGATTCCATATAATTTCATCCGTTTGGCGAACTCATTGCTGGTAAATTGTTTCCCATTGTCCGACAATATGGTTTCAGGAACGCCAAAGATACAGAATATCTGCTCTTGTAGGAAATTTAAGGTAGTATCGGTGGTGGCTTTCCTTAAAGGTTTAATTAAAACGAATTTGGTCAATTGGTCAAGGGCTATAATTATGTGTGTATTTCCCGATTTGGAACGAGGATAAGGACCAAGGAAATCAATATAGATCATTTGAAAAGGACGATCGACTAAGAACGCCTTACCCATAGGTGGTCTTAAAATGGCATTGGGAGCTTTGGTCATTTTGCATACAGTGCAATTGGAGATGTATGCCCTTACTTGGGAAGCCATGTTTGGCCAAAAGAATCTTTGACGAAGTCGGTATATCGTTTTTGCTATACCGCCATGCGAAGCTCGAGGAGGCCGATGAGCCAACTCGATCAGTTGTTCGGTCAGCCCTTCAGGAACCCAGAGTCTCCACGCGAGGTCATCCTCGAGTGGATCCCCTGTGCAATGTTTGACCTTCTTGTATACGAAACCGTTCGTAACTTGAAGGTCAGGTAGCTGATCTTTTTGCTTTTCGATGTTGTCAATAATAGTGTAGTATTCCTCAGATTTAAAACTGGGGTCTTCAAGATCAATATGCAACACATCGGTAGGATCCTTTTCAGCAGAAGTATCCAGTTGCAGAGCATTCACCTCATATACCCGAGATAAGGCATCAGGCACAACGTTCTGCGAACCTTTTCGATGTTCTATGCTGAAATCGAACCCCTGTAGTTTCAGGCTCCATCTGGCTAATCGACCACTAAGATCTTTTTGATTCATCAGCCACTTCAAACTTGAATGGTCGGTAATGATCTTAAACGGATGACCTTCCACATATGCCCTAAACTTTTGGACGCCCATGACTGCCGCTAAACACTCTCGTTCGGTGACACTGTAGTTGCGTTGAGCAGCATTTAACTTATGCGAGTAGTAGCATATTGGCCTCTCATTACCATTTGCGTCCATTTGACACAACACACAACCAATACCGGATGCCGACGCATCACAAAGAATAATAAATTCCTTCGAAAATTCTGGATTAGTGAGAATTGGAGCAGAGGTAAGCATGCTCTTGATTTTGTTGAAAGATACAACCGCCTTACCATCAAATTCAAATTTTTTTGATTTTTTCAAAGTATCTGTAAGAGGAGTTGCCAATGAGGAAAAGTCTTTCACGAATCGCCTATACCATCCAGCTAAGCCCAAAAATCTTCTAACCTGCCGAGGGGTGGTTGGAATAGGAAAATCGTTTATCGCCGAGATTTTAGACGGATCGGTTTTTAAACATCCGTTTCCTACAATGTAGCCTAAGTATTTCAGTTCCCTGAAACAAAACTTAGATTTCTGGACATTGATGGTAAGTCCAGCATCCATTAATTTTTTTCCCACTAGCTTTAACATCTCGATGTGCTCGCCGAATGAAACCGAAATGATCAAAAGATCATCTAGATACACAAATATATTTTCTCTCAGTTCATGCGGTATAACTTTGTCCATTAGTCTACACATGCGCTGAGGCGCATTGCATAGACCAAACGGCATTACATTGAACTGATACAAGGGTCTGCCGGGCACCGTAAACGCCGTCTTCTGCCTGGATTCTTTCTCCAACGGGATCTGCCAAAAGGCGTCTTTCAGATCCACACTTGAGATAAAATGGGTATCTGACAGCCGTCCTAGCAATCCTTCTATATGAGGAAGTGGATACGCATCCTTTTTGGTGACCCCGTTCACTCTCCGATAGTCTAAGCACATCCGGTTTTTACCGGGCTTACGGACAAGGACTACCGGGGAGTTCCACGCACTCGAGCTCTCCTCGATCACACCCATTTCGAGCATGCGATCCAATTCATCATACAGAAGTTTCTGCACCGCTGGAGACACAGGGTAATGACGTTGCTTAATTGGTTCGGCATTCCCCGTATCTATCACATGTTCCTCGAGTTTAGTTTTGCCCAAGCCTGCAGTGGCAAACGAAGGAAACATATCTATGGCTTCCTTGAGATTCCTGGATTGAACTTCAGACAATTCATGAGCACTCGAATCAGTCAAAGGCAAAGACATTTCAGTTGTCAGCTCACTTATGATATGTGGAGCAATATTAAAGGCCTTCCAAAAATTTACTCCCAAATAAAGGCTTTGCTGTAACGAAGGAACTATCAGCATTTCAATGGGATTTGATATCCCTTTATATAAAACATTCAGAGTTACTTTTCCTATAATAGGCCTAGAGCTACCATCAGCGGTTCGAATCTTTGAGGTGAATTTCGAAAAATATATATTATTATTGTTCAAGAAATCCGTAGATCCATCACCCAAACAACTCACACTAGCCCCGCTATCCAGCAAACCCAATAAAGGTTTTCCACAGATAACGACTTGAGCGTAGGGACGAGGATCTTCTGCGCTACACAAAACCGTGGATTCTATGCTGTGGTGCATATCTTTTTTTGCTTTAAATTTGCTTCGAAGCTTTAAAACCTTGGTTGAAAGCGAGTTGGCAGGCTTTCCAAAAATCCTTTCTCGTACTGAGTAATAATTTTTTAATCGTTCATGTAGCGTTTTAGGCGGAGGCCTATTAGTGGACGAAACAGACATGACCGGTTGCTCTGGTACGCGTTTTAGAAGTTTAACAGGACTTACGTTAACATCATCTGGACAAATAACAGGAACAGAACATTGAGGGGAAACATTTACGTGGGTTGAATGTTCTAAGAATCCGGGTTCAGGCTCTGCGAGCAATTCCCCCGAAATCCCGAACTGCTCTTCCGATCGTTTCCCGAACATCGCGGACACTGGGGCGTATACGTATTCTCTCGACCACATTTATAACAAAAAATGTTACGTGGCTAGAGACAATCGTAAAACGAGTGACCGGAAGCTTTACAGTTCCAACAAGTGAAACTGCGGGTTTCTTTTCTAGGTTGAAAAGCCTCTACAACCGGAGGACATTCTTCTGACGTTTTAATCGGTTCCGCATCAACTTCCGACACAACAGTTCTTCGTGATGGAGGAACAAAAGACGACCTATTACGTTGGTTGTGGTCGTATTGGTACTTTTCTACCTTTCGACAAACATAAACCATCTCCGGTAAGCTGCTCGTCTGAAAAGTCAGAAGCAACTCACCCATGCGACTTCGCACATTCTGTTTCAACAGTTGAATAATATCACTGTCGGATTTGGGCGCTCTCAATCGGCTATTAAGCTGTTGAATAGCCGTATAAAAATCATCAAATGATTCGGCTGGTTGTTGAAACCTATCATGCATCTGTCGGGTCAGCTCTGCATCGCTTTCAAGACTGCGATATTGTTCAATCAACGCTAGCCTAAGAACCATCCAATTCACGGTTGGGTTTTGTTTTAGGTAAACCCAATACCAGTTTTCAACCTGCCCTCCTAAAAACTGATGAAAATTCATCCCAATTTCCTCCCAACCAACCTCATGACAACTCCTGAGTCTATCCAATCGAAACAGAAAATCATCAACCGTCATGTTCTTATTGTCAAAGACTAAACCCCATTTGTGGAAATGGTGAGCTCTGGATCGAGACGGGGCCGGAAGGCGCGAATTCGAGCTGTGGGGAGGATCATTAAGACTGAGATTGTCTAGCTGATTTAGAAAATCGTCTACATTACTGAAACGAGTTTGCTGCTGTAACGGAGGTCGATCAGAGGAATGATTTGGAGGGTGAATAGGGGGAGGAGGCTGATTATAGTTTGGAGCAGGCCTCGGTAGTGAATTATTTCCGTATCCGGGTTGACGATGAACAGGAGTAGTCGCATTCAAGGTTTCGCGAATGATACTAGCAACTTCTTCCCGCATGTCAGCACGAGTTCTCTCCATTTCTTCCCTAATGAAGCGAAAATCTTCAGCCCGGTTAACCCCCACGGCGGCCGTAACAACCTCACGAATGTAGTCGGCGATCGGCTCATCTCCCCTCGATGGAGTAGTCGACTTGGGATTCGATGGATTTTGGCTAGATTGGGCGACTGGATTAGAATCTGGGACTCGGAGAGGTACGCTAGACACAGCCGCTTCTTCATTAGTGGGCACTGGTTCGCGCGAATTTATTGGAGAACTGTGCAGATTCGACATGGTGGTGTTAAAAGGTTCGTTTGTAATTGAGGGGTTTCCACGATTCCTTTGTCGGAGATTATATTTCTTTATAACACCCACGTTTTTTGGACCACGCATTACCCGAGGGGTGAGAAGGATTCGCTTGGCTCTAAGTGTTGTCCAAAGGACTCAACTTCCCACAGAAAAAAAATATTTGGTTCAAGACTCTTGACACCGGGTACAAAAAAAACGAAAAGTTACCAAAAAGGACACCCAGATGGGGTATCTAAGCAACAAAATAAAATAGAATGCCTTTGCGACAATTATGGCCTTCTTTAAAATAATTATCAAAAGAAGGTAGATGTTAATCTAATACAAAAAATATGATTGCAAAATTTTGAAAAAAAAGGGAAAAATATTTAAAAAGAAAAAAAAAGATTTTAAGATTCAAACTAAAATTTGATAAACAAAATTGCTAAGCAATAGGGAATTCATAAGTGAATAAGATTCAACTATTCACGCTATAATTAAAAGCAAAAAAAATAAATGAGAATTTCAAGGTAAAAATAATGCAAAATAATTAAAAAAAAAAACAAAGTTGAATTCACTATTGATTGAAAAACTCAACAAAATTTTTTTTAAAATAAATTCAGAAAAATATTTAAAATTTAAAATAAAATTCGATCTAATCGAACTACGCTTCAATACGAAATTTTGTATCTGACAAAATTGAAATTAACATGCTTTTGGGGGGCAAGATCCGATCTGAGGTATTGCGACGGGTATGACATTGACGGAATGGGAAGAATTTCCGGAGAGTCATCAAATGCAACTAGGTATTCGTATAAATTATTGTATTGAAAGGTACCGTCGTTTTATCGTGGTAGCAAAGTATCTAATACAAACAAAAAAATGAAAAAGTATCTAAGGAAAATCAATTGCCTGCTACAAGAACCTAGTTTCAAAAGAGGAGGCTGCTGGACAAGCAATAGTGATACTCCTTGTGTTGTTAAAAGTAAAAAAAAAAATGTTAAGAATGAACAAAAACTAAAATTTTGTAAACGGCATCAGTCGTAACGAAATTACTTAAAGGATTTCCGATACCGGACCATTTACATTAAAGTCTTTTGTTTCCAAACAGAAATCCATGCAACCATTGCCTTCACATCATACAGATACTTTATCTAACACGTACCTGTTGGATGAAGATACAAAGATTTTGGTTGTTTAAATTTTTTAATTTCTTCGCAACGGACGTTAGGGACGTAACGAAATCCCCAACCGGACAAAAGAAAAATAAAAAAAAATGAACTATACTTTCCACAGCGAAAATTTTAAAAGATACTATCATCAAAGTTTTTTTAAAAGGAGCACATAAGATACACTTGCTTTCACAATTTAACTACCACAAAAAAAGGACATAAAAGGATACTAAAACTTGAGAAATCGGGCCCCACGTTGGGCGCCACCTGTAACGGAATAATCAGGACAATGATGAAGCCTACAATTCGAACAGGACCCAATGTACCTGGAAACCAAATCCAAAAAAAAATTAAGTTCGACAAGCGAAAATGTAGCTGTCCTTTTTCCTCATTGTCCCAAAACCTTCCCTTGCGAAAGTCACCCTTATGACTCCGGCCACAGGACTCCGTAAGCCAATCCGGGCAACAACAAGAGAAGGGTGTTCGAGGCCAAAGTATCTAGGCATGCTAGCTCCCGCGCGTACTAGCTCGTCGGTTAGGGAGGGTACTTGATACTAGGCCAGCGAACGATGTTACGATTCCATGCCAGATAAAGGTGAAAGTATCTGTAACTATCAAAAGAGAGCCCGAAGTATCCCAAGGTTAGCACCCACTAACAATTACTAGCGCTGCAGCTGATGAGCTTCTCCAGGTGAAGAGTCCACAGGTGATTAGGTAGTCCTCTTCATTTTCCCACCCCCTGCTCAAACCAATACTCAAAAAGCATCAGCGAGCTTCCGTGGTTACCATTTGTCAATCGGTTGGTAACCCCTAATAGGAAATTCTTCCCTTCGCCCTCATCAAACCATGTTAGATCCTATTCGCGATCATGCCCACCCAAAATAAAAATGTTAAAAATCCATTACGAGGAGATTTCCCAAGACAATCTTAAGTGTACATTGGTTATGCGGCAGAATTTGACCGCAAAAAAAAAAGTAATCCAGGGAGTACAATTCCTTAAAATTCTTTTATTAAAAAAAAGAAAGAAATATAATCATAACTAATACTAACTTATACTAACTTAATTTAATAACTTAAACTAATTTAGGAACATTAACAATGAGCTTTTAAAACTTAACGCAGATACAGTATCTTCAGAATTAGATTGTTTACTATGAAACTATTCTAAAGACACTATAGTGCAGATACGTATATATAATTTATTAGGTTGATAATTGTGTTTCGTTTTATTACTAATAAACTTATTCCAAATTTAACTCACAACACCAAAAATTGTTTTGATTTATATATATGGCTTTGAAAACTATATTCTGGGTGATCAATTTTTCTTTGTATATATTTTTTTTTTTCCTGGAGAACGATTACTTTTTTTTTATATTAAAATAAAATTTTTTTTGTTTTTTTTTTTCTTTCACACTATGGGTTAAGGTAGATAAACTCGTGGTTAAGAGGTAGGGTAAAGGCGAAACGTAAACGCGGAACGAGGCGACACGAAGCAGGGGAGGATCGAGAAGATATATGTACCTAACGAACGAACAAGTTTTTTTTTTTCTTGTTTTTCCACAAAGGGTAATTATTTTTCTTTTAGGGTTTTGTTTTTAAAAAAAATTGCTTCCTTGGCAATCACAAACAAAAATCAAATAATAAATTTTAAATGGTTCGCAAATATAAACATCCATGTAGGGTGAAAATAAAAATGGAGACTCACCGATAAAGTTTAAACTATACCTTATAGTTTGTTTTTACTTATTAATTCGTCCAGGGGAGTGGGGACCTTATGCATAATTTCCAGCCAGCCCGAGGAATTTGTTGATTGATGCTAGTTTGAATCTGTTAAAAATTTAATGAATATTTATAATTACGAACTTTACCATTGATAAAAGAATTAGGTATACTTATCTTGACGTAATTTTTTTTTGTTCTTCAGCGGACGGGATGGGTGGGATTGTTGAAGGAAGTGTGTGTGAGTTCTTTTTTTTTTTTTTTTTTGATTTTCTAAATTAGTGTTTGATTTTAGTACAATTAATATAATATATATAAGTTAATATAATATAATATATATAAGTGAGTAAGAGGGTTTTGATGACGGGTGCGTTTAACACGACATTAAGTATCCCGGTTGATCGTCTGTTGGGATGTTACGTCCTCGAGAATCTTTTAATGGTTGAGTCGATGTGGTATACACTACTGCGCTGTACATGAGACCTGCGTTGTGATTTATACTCCGGATCCCCCTTTTTTTTTTTTTTGATTTAGGTTTTTGTTCCTAACTAATCGTGATTGAAAAGTTAGAACTTCTTTTGCTATAATTTGGTTACACTGTGGGGCGGAACAATGATCCAATCACTAAACCACCGGTATGAAGGAGACAATTAATGTATTGTTTCCAAGAAAACAATACTTAGATCCAAAGAGTCTCACTTCATACACGGAGAATAATGTTTCTGGATGCAGACTGCACTTATTCCAAGTGGAAATATTCTTGGTATGGTATTCGTTTTGATAGTCTTTGTTTTTTTATTTTTTTTTTTTTTTGCTATTTTATTTGAAGCGATTAAATTAAACACTTGGTACTTCAGAATTATTCCTTTTCCCAAAAACAAAACTTTTACTTTAAAATTACAATAACACCGGGTTAAAATCGACCGACGTTGACACTGACGAGCTTTCTTCTTCTGACGTTGCGAGATGAGTCTGTCAAGATCAGCTGTAATCTAAAGAGAGAGGGAACTTCGCGTCACTGCTCTTTATAACTATCGCTCATACCGTACTATGCACTAAGCAACTACCGTATTTTGAAAATGCGGTGATTTCGGTCGTTGACTCTTGCGGCTGCTCACCCATACCACTTGGCTCTCATTACCACTGAGTACATCAGTTAATCAATGTTAACATACACATTGGTATTGTGTTTTTTTTTTATTTATTCTTTTTCTCCTCTTATTTTTCTTCGTTTAGAAGTATACAATTTGTTCACCGCCTGGAGATATGCAGTAGATTGATTTAAAGCTTTTAAGGGTCAATTACAGAGGTTCCAAAACTTAAGGGGGAAGCGTTACATTTGGTGGTAAAAAAAAAATATTTAAATAAGATCCGTTCCCCACAACAGCATTACACTAACAGTTGTATTGCTTGGGCGAATGGGCGTGGGTGGGCAAATATGCAATTAATGCAGTTTCACCCGATTCAACCTTGCATACCTCTGTCACTTAATTCGTGATCGGAAATGCGAACGCCTGCTTAACATGTGCGGTAGATTTTCTAACATCTATTGACGAAAATACGTCAACTGAGATGTTAGAAATTAGGTTAAGCAGAGTCGTTGAGGCATGGAAAGAATTTTCGTCACTTCACAACGAATGGTTAAAGCATGTGGAAGAAGAATAATTTTGGAATATGATACAGATTTCGGAGCTTACGAGTGGAAATATTTCGACGCGCATTCGTGTCTAAGAAAGGCTATTCGTGAACGGCAAAACGTGGAAAACAAAGCTTACAATGCTAGTGACTCTGTGCTTGAACGCCTTGCCAAACAGCAAGCCATGTTGTTGAACACTTTAGACTCGTCGACGAAATCTGTTTCGAAAATTAATTTGCCAACGATAAATATTCCTCCATTCTCGGGTGACTTCAAAGAGTGGCATTAGTTTCGCGATTTATTCCTCGGTTTGGAACTCAAAAGTTCCACTATCTAATATCTTTTTTGCGCGGAAATGCTGCCGGCCTTATTCACCACATCAAAATTTCCGATGCTAATTATATCAAAGCAAAGTATTGAAAAACAATACGATCGCGTTAACCTTGTCGTACAATCGTTCATGTAAACTTCTTTGTCACTTCCGTCTACAAACATTTCTAATGTGCAAGCACTTCGAAAGATTACAGACGGTGCAGATGAAGTGATTCGTGGTTTTAACGCGCTCGATAAAAATACTTGCGATTCATAGCTTATATATCTGTTGTTGTATAAAGTCGACAATGAGACAAAGCAATCATTAGCAGAAAAAAATGGGTTCTCGCGAAGACAATTCGATTGCATACCTCATCGAATTCCTTGAGCTTCGGTGCAACGCATTGGAACCGCGCCAACCGCTGAATAGGTAATTACCTCGCACGTCAAACAATCTAGTACTAATATAGCCCACATAGCCAAAGCCCCAGACAATAACCCGTGTTGCCTTATGTGCAAGAGTGAACATAACTCGAATTTTCTTTCCTAACCAAAACCCAATCGTTATGTTTTAATTGTCTACGGTCAGATCACTCCTCAAATAAATGTCGTTCGTCTTTTCGCTGTCGCGTTTGCAAAGCTTGTCACCATTCTCTTGTTCATCAAGATGATCCAGTACACATGCCTTCATCGGTACCCACAACCTTACCTCTAAATACATCGTCACCTGCTTCACAACAACCTTTTAATTCGAAGACCCCATCCACTTCTCACACTGCTGCTCCATCGCTAGAGTTTAGCAATCGAAAGCAAACCATTCTTGCTTAACTTCTAGATGATTAGGGGCATTATTTGCATAGTCGTGTTCTGCTGGATACAGGGTCACAGTCAACGTCCGTTACGGAATCGTTCGCCCAAAGACTTGGGCTTCAACGGACGCATGCCAGAATCCCAATTCTGGGTCTATCTTCGAATGAAGCAGGTCCCACAAATTTGTGTATATCTTTTAATATTGTGTCAAGATACAACACAACATCTCTTTCGGTTGATAATTTGTTTTGGATAAATTGACATCAAATTTACCTTCAATCGTTTCCAATCGTTTGATGTATCAACATGGCAGCACAGCAATCATCTGGATTTGCCGGATCCAAACTTCAATGTTTCCAGGTCTGTTGGTGTTCTCCTCGGAGCTGGTCTATTTTGGATCCAGGAAAAATTATTGGATCTCAAGGCAAACCAATAGCTCAAGCTACCTCTATCGGCTAGGTGATTTTAGGAGAGCTGTTGGATTCAAATTATCGCTACTTGGAACTATCATCACTTCATTCATTCACATAAACCTATTTGTGTTTCTAACGACCTAGCAGAAGAATACTTCAAAAAAACATTTGCTCGCGTTTCGGACGGAAAATATATGGTGTCTCATTGCTTTAACAACCCTGCCCCGTGATTTCAAAATCACGCCGTACTTAAACCGGAAAGTTCATCCACAAAACTTCGTATCGTGGTTTATGGCTCGGTAAAAGACTCAAACGGACAATCGTTAAATAGCCTTTTATTTATCGGGCCCCCATGCACTGGATACTAACCCAGATACTCTTGGTAGCATGTCCCATCGGAATCGAACCCAGGGGACTGAGCTTCGCGTGGTGTTTTACCCTCGAACCTTCAGCATCATAATCTTTGGTGGACCGGTCCATCCTGGCTGGCCCTACCAAACGAACCCTGGCCCACATCAGATCTTTCTCTGAATTTATCGGATAACAAATCCGTTAAGCAGGAGGAAGAAGTCGTAAGGCATGCACTGGTCACGTCCTTTGATAATCATGTCTTCGAAGACTTAATAAATAAAATATCATCTTGGTATCGTCTTCAAAGAGTTATTGCTTACGTCCTTAGGTTTGTCTCAAACGTAACACAAAAAATCTTTCATCGTCGTTTGAATTTTGCGGAAATTTGAAAGGGAAGGATCATAATATTGAAGTTCGTACAATCGACCTCGTTCGAAGAAGACATCAAGCCCTGTGTAATACAAACACAGCGTTTATTAGACACCTATCGACTACTTCGCATAGGTAGACGCATCAAAAACGCATCCGTACCATTTAATATCAAGCACCCAATTATATTTCGTTCGCGTTCGTTCGACATGAATTCTGGATTATGGGCAGCCGAAACTTGATACGCCAAATCGTTCACAAATGCAAGCCGTGTTTCATGCAGCGGAAGCTTACTAGCCACCAGATTATGGGAGATCTTCCCCAACATCGAATTCAATGCAGTCGTCCGTTTACAAACACTCGATGCGATTATGCTTTCCCGCTCACCATCAAATTATTCCGCTACCACAAGGCGAAGATATCAAAAGTGGGAAGCCATAACCAATTTATGATTGTCGGATAGGTATCTTCAAGTTCGAAAGTTTGTACCATTATCGCTGTAGTTATTATTACTTTTTGGCCGGCGATCTTAACGCTAAGCATGCGGCTTGGGGAATTTCAATCACCAACACTAGAGGTCGACTGCTTCAGAATTGGCGGGAGCAAAATATGATTGAATACGCGACGGATGTCCCGTCCTTCCCGAGAGGAAACTCTTTTCTGGACATAGCGCTTATGGATAATAGACTAGAACTAACAAATATGGAGCACGCGCGGAACTGTGTGCGAGCATTCGATTACTATGGTGACCACCTCGGACTTGATGCCGTATTCAGTATCCCAAACGAGCAAACTCAACTGCAGGAGTTCGACCAAGTGCGTTCTTCCGATTACCGAAAGACGAACTGGCCGCGCCTTCACCAGAATTGTAAAGCGAGAATTACCATTGAGCGAAATTGATCCACCCACAAACAGAAACCTTACAAACGAAGAAATTGACCAAAATTTACAAAAAATTAATGAGATTCATTCACCTTCAATTCAACAAGGTCAATGGATCTAGCTATCCCTAAGATAACTGACGACCAGACGGAGAAAAATCGAACGCCAACATCGATGCACTCCACCGACACAAAAGCAGACTGGTCTCGAGGCTTAAACGGCTGCGTAGACTATTCACTAACAGACAAAAATCTTCAAAAATCTTGAAAAATGAATATCGAAGAATTACAGAAAATCTATAAATTTGTACTGGGGCAACGAAATTCGGGCTATAAAAACCAGTAGCCCGATTATGTTCCCACAAATAAATAAAATATTCAGGCGAAAAGATCATAACGACATTCCATGTGTCCGAATTTGCAATTCGGCAGAAAACAGACAGAATTTCACGGCTGTTGGTATAAGTCCGGAAAATGTTGACTCTAACGACGGTTTCTTCACGATCAAAGATCCTAAGGAGAAGGATCGAAAGGTGCTATTTACGAGACCGTGTATACAGTGAACAATCCTGTTTGCCCAAATCGCGATATTGAGGAAAGAGCCTTTCTGAATCACTTTCTTCTGCGCACTGAACTTCAAGCTTGGCGATTTGAGAATCACGGTTTTACCGTATTCAATGACGAAAACCTTTCAAATGGCATAGTCGCCAATAGCCTGATGCTGTCCGTGTAAAAAGATGAACTACTGGACATCTTGGTATCACTGACAAATTAAAAGTCGGCAGGAGAGGACGGTATCCCAAACGTCATATTGAGACACCTGCCAATAGAAGCAGTCGATATCTTCACCACACTGTTTAGCAATGCATTAAATAATGCACATTATCCGGTGCACTGGAAAACGGCGGTGGTACATCCTATCCCCAAAAAGGACAAGGACAAAACAAACCCTGAAAATCTTCGGTCAATAAGCCTTCTGCCGAATGTAAGCAAGGTATTCGAGAAGATAGTCAATAGAGCTCTGCAAAAGTGGGTCGAGGAAAACAAAATTATTCCGGATAATCAGTTTGGTTTTCGAGCGAGGCATGACACCATTCATGCCGCGTTGAAACTAATGTCCGACATCCAATGGAATAAAACCAAAGGAAAGTGCACAGGGGCCTGTCTAGTTGACTTTGAGAAGGCCTTCGACACCGTATGGTTAGAGGGGCTTTTCTACATGCTGACCAGATTGGGCATACGGAAACCTATGCTATATATGATTTATGAAATGCTTATTGGAAAGAAGTTTGTTGTCAAATGTGGAAACGTAACTTCGAGTAAAGTCTTTGAAATTAAAAACGCTATAGCGTACGCAAATGATCTAGTGGCGTACAGATCAGGTCCGAAAATCGGAGTCATCAACATACTTTTGCAACGTGACTTCGATAACATTAAGGGATATTGCGATGATTGGAAACTAAAGATCAATTTAAAAAAAACGCAACGATTCGGTTCAGGACCCCATTGCATAGGGTTTCTAGGGATACCAGAAAAAACTGTAAAAAATTGTGTATCATTGGACAGTATGGACAGCCGTTGGCGTTGAGAAGTGAAGTCAAATACCTTGGCATCTGGCTTGTCAAGTTTCTGTACTTTAACAAAAATGTAGATGCTTGTCTGGCTAGGGCTAGGGGGGCTTATGCTCTGACAAGGAGATTGTATCAAAGCAGTAAACTTGACTCAAGGGTGAAAGCCATTTGCTACATGGCCCTCATAAGGCCGATCATCGCTTACGGTTGTCCCGTGTGGTTCAATGTGGCACCAGCCTACATGGAAATGATACGGCTGTTTGAGAGGCGGTGTCTCCGATCCTGCTTAGGATTGTACCGAACGCCGGACTCCGAGTACATAAAATATTATCGCAACGAGGTTCTATACAATGGGGCTCAGTTAAATAGATTTGACAATTTCCTGATTAAGGTGATGCGAAGGCACGGTGCAAGGGCG
Source organism: Rhingia rostrata (assembly GCA_949824845.1). NCBI lineage: Eukaryota > Metazoa > Arthropoda > Insecta > Diptera > Syrphidae > Rhingia > Rhingia rostrata. The sequence continues at coordinate 34,413,189 of OX463759.1, forward strand.
ATGGCTTGCGACAACAGCCTGATCTTTAGGGCTTATTACCCCAATGAATTATACATTGAGAACACGCTCATGTCAGGCTTTACTCCACCAGAGGCATTTATTTACATCGATTCGTTAGGGTTAGTAGAAGACAGGAACGGTATCCCGGTTTTATACCACCGCTATCATGACGCGCGGGACAAACGGCTAATACGCGACGGGTACGTCCACAATGCTACGGAGCTCCTCCGCTTAAGCATGGCGGTATCTGATCGCAATAGGATCGATGCTAAAAAGCAGAGCACTGAATTCTGGTGGCTTTTTCAGGAGGATGATTCTGCACTGATTGGCTCAAGGATTATTTACACAACAGGCTGTTTTTGCGTAAAAATTAAGGACGTGATGAGTGAGAAAAGAGACATGCAGTATGGAGTCCCTCAGGGAATTTTGTCCGATTCTCTTCATCCTATACACGAATGAACTACTTCGTGTTTTCAAACAAAGCATTCCTTTTGCTCTTGCTGACGACACGGCGATTGTGGTACGCCACAGGTCTCTCGACACAGCGACGAGAATTATGCAGGAGGAGTTGAATGCTGCAGTTAAGTGGTGCCACGATAACGGTCTAGTTATTAACGCATCAAAAACCAAGATGATACATATCCAGAGTCCATAATTCAAGCCCACACAGAGTAGAATATACTTGAGAAATGATGCCTGTCCGAACACTGCAAACGAAACTATTGAATTAGTAGAAAGCTACAAATATCTTGGAGTTATCATTGACTCTCATTTTCTATGGAGCAAACACATCGACAAGCTTCGCATGGATCTGAAGAAGGCGTTATACGCATTGGCCCATTTGCGGTACCATGCCACGGTTCCTGTCTTAAAACAAGTGTACTATTCCGTAGTTGAGTCCAAGTTACGGTATGGTATACTTGCCTGGGGCAACGCAGCAACAACCCACATCAAAAAATTACAAAGCCTTCAAAACTCAGAGCTGAAACAAATAAACTCGAGCTATCCGCCCAACGATGAAAGAACGTTCAAAGTTCTTCAGGTCGAGCAAATTTATAAGATGACACTAATACTGGAGTACTTTGACGATGACCGTTTTAATCGACCAATAAACCATGTTATCAACACCAGATGACGTGCCCAAGGTATGCTTCAATTGCCAAGAAATTATAATGTTTATGGTAGACGACAACTTCAATACAGCGTTCCAGCATCAATCAACGAATTACCTCGAGAACTAGTGAACATAGAGAATTACAAGACCAGAAAAAAAACATTAAACATTTCTTATTAAACTCAAGTCATTAACTTATCCATAAAGTTTTTGTATGTACTATTTTAGTTTTTTTTTAATCTTTCACTCTCAAGCTTACTTATATAATTTAAACCTAAAGAAACACAACCTTCTGCAGACAAGCCACAAGGCTTCGCAGAAACGTATATAAAATTGTAAAGTCTATATAAATACACAAATAAATAATGAAAAAAAAAACTTCCTCAGGACTTTACGGACTTTTAGTCCAACTCCATATTTAAGATTTTAAAATTAGGAACAAGGTCTGGGGTGGGGCTTGTGCACCATATTGGCGTACAATATGGTTAAATGCATGTCGTGGGACCGAAAGACGCAATGAGGATGGCGACTCCTCGGGGCTCGCCACTCCGATTATAATTAAGTTAGGTTTAAGTAGTTAAGTAGTAGGCTTAAGTGGTTTAAGTAGCCTTAAATTAGTTATAATCTAGAATAAGCATTTTCAGACAACAACAAAATAATCACTATTCAAAGTTTTCTATTTTTTCTATGTTAATTAAAATCAAATATAAAACAAAAAAAAAACCGACAAATTTAAGCCCAAAGGCAAAAAAAAAACGTTAAATATGAACTTATAGCGCCCACTAAGGGCCGATAAGTCAGATTAAGTAAACCAGTTATTGATATGTTAGATTTAAGCACTTTTGTCTAGTAGTAAGTTAATATTTTAAGTAAATACAAAATTTATTTGAAAGTAAAAAAAAAAATGTGTTCGTCTGTTGAGTGGAAGGTTGCGCGTTCAATCCCAGCCAAAATCCATTTAACTCTTATTTAAAAGAAATAAAAAAGGTCGGTGTTATACCTAAAAGTATGCACCATCTTGAATTTTTTCTAATTTAACGAACACAAGAAAAAGTGACTCCCCGAAGTGAGTTCGGACACCACCCATGGAGTAAAGTCTCCACTACATCCAAAATCTTTCCCATCACTCTCGTTCTTCCACTTCTCTTACGCTTTTTTTTTTTTTTATAATTTACACGTACTCAAGGGGTTATGAATACCCTTTTATATGTTACCATAGTACGAGCGTTAGAGAAGGGGAAGAAAGAGAGGATAGGAAAGATTTTGGATGTAGTGGAGACTTAAACTCCATGGGTGGTGTCCGAACTAGCTTCGGGGAGTCACTTTTTCTTGTGTTCGTTAAGTTTGAATAAATTCAAGATGGTGTGCATACTTTTAGGTATTACACCGACCTTTTATTTCTTTTAAATAAAAGTGAAATGGATTTTGGTTGGGATTGAACGCGCAACCTTCCACTCAACAGACGAACACATTACCACTACACCGCGGCCACCCACGCTCGTACTGTGGTTATATATAAAGGTTATTCATAACCACTTGAGTACGTGTAAATTATTTTAAAAAAAATCATCACTGTCGCCCTTGGTAAGGATGAAATAGCGTGGCATTTTATCCCTCCATCTGCGCCACACTTCGGTGGTTTAAAGCCATTCTTAATTCTCCTGCTCTTTTTTCTATGTCTAATTGTGATTGAAAATCATTAACCCCAGCACACTTTCTTGAAGGTGAGCTACTGGCAGCAGTTCCCGAGCCTTACCATCTAGATACTCCACCAAATCGCCGATCGCACTGGAAACATATCCAGAGTATAACCAAAGGATTTTGGAAGAGATGGCACGCCGAGTATCTCTCGACTCTTCAGGAGCGGCCTAAATGGCCTGTACACAATGTGTCTATTGGGAAGAACTACTTCAGTCAACCCAGGCTGTAATCAAAGTTTACGAGTTGCCACTGTGAAGACTGCAGCAGGGATTTTTGTTTGCCCTATTTCGAAACTGGCTCTATTACCGACGTCCTGAAACTTTTTCCAGGGAGGGCGAGACGTTTAGGACTTAACATAATTCTTTTTTGTATATTCTCTAAATGTTAAACGTTCGATACTAATACGTACTTTTTGTACTTTCTTTATTTAAAATTAAAATCATAACTTCTGTGGCTCTCTCTTAACTTTGCACTAAGGGTACGATCATGTCTGGTGTTCTTATCAATCACTTTGATCTTGGCACATACATAGTGTTCCGCGAGGAGCAACGGCAATAGCTCGAAGGGCTCGAGAAACAATTCGACGAAAAATGAAAGAAGTTTGAGAATGTCCTCGAGTCAAAGTTTACCATGGTTGATAATCGAATTGAAAAAGTCGAGACTACATTTATGGGGGTAGAAGAGAAAGTTAGGAAGGTAGAAAATTATGTGGCAGCAATCGAAAAGGAAGCCAAAAGAAGAGAACATAGTTTGTAAAAGAAGGTTGAAAAAGTAGTCAAAGCATTTAAGCAGAAAGTTGAAGAAATAGCTAAAGAGCTTATAGTTGTTAAGAAACAAAAGGTTCGGGAAATTTCTGGAGATTGTCCACGAATGAAGGAAATGAAGCCTCCAGCCATCGATTGCCAGACGCAATGGTCAATTTATAAGAAACAGTTCAAAGCTTCTGACATGGAAAACTGCTGGGAGGACGATGAAAAAGCCATCGCACTTACACTGGCATTGCGTCGTCCAGCTGTGGAGCTTTTGCAAACCATCTCCGTTGACAATCAACGAAACTACAACGCTATCGTGAAGGGAATCGAGATGCGGTTTGGTGATGACCACATGTTAGAAGTGTATCGAGTGCAGATGTGCAGCAGAGTCCAGAAGGTAGGCGAAACTCTTCTACAACTAACACTGGTGAAGAGATCATCAACCAGATGGCAAAAGACGCTTCCACTCGTGCTATACTTACTTACTTAAGTGGAGCTACAGTCGTCTTGAACCTGGGCCTCAACCAACATGCATCTCCAATTAGCCAGGTCCTTAGCTAACTGCCTCCAGCTCCTCACTCCAAGTTCAGGCGAGGTCTTCCTCTACTGCGTCCGACGTCTGGCTGGGAATCGAAGACTCTGCGAGCCGGAGAATTAGGGGCATGTCGCTGTACAGCTCGTATAGTTTTTGGTTGAATCTTCGTCTCCATAGCCCGTTTACGCAGACGGGACCGAAGATTTTTTCGAAAAAGTTTCCTCTCAAATCGACCAAGGATTTCTTCATCCGCTTTTGAGACGGTCCATACTTCAGCACCGTAGAGCAGAACTGGGATGATCAGGGTCTTATATAGGATCTCCTTAGTAGTTCGAGTGAGGGCTTTACTTCTAAATTGCCTTCTTAGCCCGAAGAAACAGCGGTTGGCTGGAGTAATTCTTCGTTTAATTTCTGACGAGATGTTGTCGTCAGAGTTAATAGCGGAGCCGAGATAGACAAAATCCCGTACTACCTCAAAGTGGTAAGCCCTTTTTTACCCCTTCCTTCTCTATACTAGCAAACGTGGCTATGACATCACGTTGGGTCCGACCAATGATGTCAATATCGTCGGCGTATGCTAGTGGTTGTACCGATTTTTGGAAAATTGTGGCTCTGGTGTTGGCTCGTGAGTTTTGCACAGTCCTCTCAAGAATCAAATTGAAGAAGTCACATGATAGCGCATCGCCTTGCCTAAATCCTTTTTTGGTATCGAATGTGTCGGTGAGGTCGTTTCCCACCCTGATGGAGCAGCGAGAACTCTCCATCGTCATCCTACATAAACGGACGAGTTTGGGCGGTATACCAAAACTAGACATGGCTCTGTATAGTTCGTCTCCATAAATGCTGTCGTAAGCGGCTTTGGAATCGATGAATAGGTGGTGGGTATCGATTTGGACATCGTGGGTTTTTCCCAGGATCCGCCGAAGAGTGAAAATTTGATCGGTTGTGGACTTTCATGGCCTAGGACCACACTAATAAGGGCCGATCAGGGTGTTGGTAAACGGTTTCAGGCCTTCACATATTAAGTCAGATAGGATCTTGTAGCCGATGTTGAGGAGGCTTATGCCTCTGTAGTTGGCGCAGTTAAGAGGGTCTCCTTTTTTGTGGATCGGGCAAACGATGCTGAGGTTCCATTCTTCAGCCATACTTTCTTCCGACCAGATTTGGCTTATGAGTTGGTGGATGTTTCTTACCAAGTGCCAATTCCGCCAGCTTTATAAAGCCGGGCGGGAAGGCCTTCATTTTTAGCAGGGCTATTAAGCTTTAGTTTAGATATTGCTATCCTAACTTCACTTAGGTCGGGTGGTTTGCAGTTTTCGCTGTCGTTACCAATATTGTATGGTCCGTTCTGCCTCACAGCGAAAGGTTGTTCGTCATCGCCTTGTTCATCTCGACAGGATTCTGTTCGAGCATTGTATCCTTGGGTTTGACGTTTTACACTTTGGTAAGACTTGAGAACATCGTTCCTTCCTGGAGTGGCACCTCTCTCAATCCTCTATCGTGCGCTCTTCTTGCTTATTTTTCTTCTTTCTGCTCTCGTCTTTACCTGCAGTTTAGCCTTGTAGGCCTCGTTCTTGGCTGCGAGCATCTGTCGGCATTCCTCATCAAACTAGGGTTTTTTGCTTTTGCGCGAGAAACGTAGCACATTAGTGCTAGATCTAATGGCTTGTTGGCACCGTTGATATTGTTCTTCGACATTCGATGCTGGTGGTATGTTGTTAACCGAGAGATTAAGAAATACTCGTTGCGCGAAAGTCTTGGCGGTCTTTTGCGATTGCAGTCTTTCGACATTAAATTTTTTCACAGTATTTCTGGATTATTTTGGCGTGGTGGGTATCCGCATTCTTACCTTAGCTGCAACAAGGTAGTGGTAGTGGAATCCTTGGACATTCAAACTACTGGATGCGTGCCTGTTGTCTATCGCAATATGATCAATTTGGTTGACCGTTCGTTGATCTGGAGACCGCCATGTCCCCTTATGGCTATCGAGGTGAGGAAACCGTGTACTGGCCATAGTGGCATTTCATTCCGTAGCGAAGACAATAAGCGTAAGTCCGTTACCAAACGTGTTGTCGTGTAGGCTATATTTTTCCGACAATGCCGCTAAAGATGTTTTCTCTTTCTACCTTTGCGTTAAAATCCCCAAGCACGATTTTAACGTCGTTCTTTGGTAGTCGCTCATAGGTTTGGTCGAAGAGCTCATAAAAGCAATCCTTAGCTATATCATCTTTTCCCTCGTTGCGGCGTAAGCGCATATAAGGCTTACGTTGGGGAATTTGGCCATGATGCGGATTGTTACAATGCGTTCGCTAATGGATTGGAAACATAAGACTCCTTGCCTAAGTCTGGCACTTATAACAAATCAGCATCCGAATAGTCGCTGTTTTTGCTCACTATAACACGGTCCGTAGTAGATGCCATAGTTTTTCCATCCTCTTTTTGCCCGGGCAAACTAGACTTCAAACCAAAAAACTACTGGACCTACAGGGATGAAATAACAATACAAAATGGTATAATTTTTAAAGATGATAGGATAATTATTCCACAGAGTTTACGACGGTCGATTCTATCGAATAAGCCAAGTCAGACAAGCCCACCTCTGCAATGCCTCTCATTACCAGATGTACCTTTTCAACGAGTTGGTCTCGACATTTTTGAATACCCAAAAGGTAAGAACAGAAAATACTTCTTAGTAACTGTTGATTTCATTTCAGATTTTTTCGAAATTGATGAGTTATATTCGATTAAAACATCATCTATAATAGAAGCCTGTATGAAAAATTTTAGTAGGTGTTATTGTTATTCTTTAATTGTTTTATTAATTATGTTTGTTTGTTATAATAATATAATATGATTCATTTGTTGACCTTTCTTTCTTTCTTTTACAATTTTATTTTGCTTACTTATTATAAATCTTAACGATAGAAGATCTTTGTTTGTTTGATTTTTCTTTTGTTTTCTTCGTTTTTGTGAAACTAACTTTACACTTTGTGAGGTATCGGGCCGAATACTCTATTGCGACTACTACAATACTCAATCGTCTGTCCTGCCTTTTAAATGTCGGTCGGCTTTGTTTAGAGTGCGACTAGCATATGCAATAGGCAGATCTTTTCCTACGTCACCCTGTGAAAGCACATCACCAATCGCTTTGCCGCGTGCATCCGTCGTCAGATTGATAGGTTTTGAAAAGTCTGTGTAGATCAAGAGAGGAGGTGGTACGAAAAGTTCTTTGATTTCTTGGAATGCATTTTGGCATCTTTTCATCCAAATGAACTTAACATCTTTACGGAGTAGGTTTGTAAGAGGTCGAACTATTTTAGAAAATTGTGAAATAAATTTACGGTTGTAAAGGGTGATCCAAGTAGAGATACTTTTTTCAATATCTTTTTGTGACAGATCACGTGTGAGTCGTGTCATGCTGTCATGTTATTTTTGTTTAGTATTGTTTGGCATTTCATAATGGAAAGACTTACTTGATGCCTGAAATTGAAGCTCGTGATCTCGGCGACATTTAATTTCAGCAAGACGGCGCCACTTCCCACACATCGCATCAATCAGTGGACTTATTGAGGTCGATTGGCCACCAAGATCGTGTGATATCACACCGTTAGACTTTTTCCTGTGGGGATATGTAAAGTCAAAAGCTTATGCCGACAAAATCGCTTCGATTCACGCCTTGGAGGAAAACATCACGCGTGTCATTCGCCAGTTACCAGTCGAAATGCTCGAACGAGTGATCGAAAATTGGACTAACAGATGGACCATCTGCGACGTAGCAACGGCCAACATTTAATAGACATAATCTTCAAAAACTAATGCCAAATAATGTTCTTTCAAATGATAATAAACATTCTCCATTAAATTTGAATTTTCTGTGTTTTTTTCTTTAAAAAAGTAGGCAACCTCGAAATGGATCACCCCTTAGTTAGCAAGACCCAAAAAAGATTGAACCTGCCTCACTGTACGCGGAGGTGGAAAATTTTGAACCGTAGCAGTTGTATTAGGATTTGGAAGTGCTCTTTTTTGCTGAACATATATGCGCTAACTTTTCTTGTAGAAATTTACATTTTTCTGGTTGTAATTTAAGGTTTTGTCTCCTTAATTTGTCGAAAAATTTTCTGAGCTTATTGTTATGGTCAAGTATGGCCAAGTATACAAAATATTCCAAAACATGTAGACCAGTGAGGACATAGTTCATCTGTCTCTGAAACGTTGCCGGGGATCCTTTCAAACCGAAAGGCATACGTTTAAATTCATAGTGCCCATAATTAGTACTGAATGCTGTCTCCGGTCGATCTTCAGGATCCACCGATACTTGGTGGTAGCCACTGGCTAGATCTAGTGTGGAGAAATAACGTAAGTGACCTAGCTGATCTAATATAACCTCTATTCGAGGAAGTGGGTAGACATCACCAATGGTCCTATCATTTAATTTACGGAAATCGACCACCACCTTCCATCTTAATTTTCCGTCTGAACCGTCTTTATTTGGAACAACTAAGAGGAGTGAGTTCAAAGGGCTTTTACTGGGTTGAACAATGTCATTGTTCAACATCTTCTTCATTTGTTCATTTATTATTTGCCGTTTTATCTCAAGTAGTGTGTACATTCTTTGGTTTATCGGCGCCTGATCCTGCATTAGGGGTATTGTGTGGGTAATAGCATTTGTATGCGTAAGAAAATCACCTTTAAGATAAAATATATCACTACACTCATTACATAGATTCATAATAGTTGCGCTTTCATCTGGGCTTAAATTTTCCCCTGTATTTAGTTGCTTTTTAAGATTTTCTAAACACAGGGTATTTCGAGGTTCTTTCTCGAATTTATTGTTCGGAAATATGTATTTATTTTGTTGTATTGAGAATAGGATCTCCTTACATTCTCTAAAATTCGGTGTGTTACTATTCGTATCAATTGTTGTACGTGGTACGTTTATTTGTGGTTATGTACTTGATGGTTGGGTGTTGTAGAACGACGGTAGACTCTGATTGGCTTTAACTTGGCAGTGCCCAGTGGTTGTAACTCTGACTACACATCAAGTGCTTATTTTTTATTTCCAAGTGGTAACCATCAGGTACTGGTCTCATCCAACCGGATTTGACTTGCTAAACGATAAGCGCGAGTGTTTATAACACGACGAAAAACAGCAACACTATAAACAGCCAGGTCAGAATGGCACGGAATGAATACTCGGCCCGCTGTCCCAGGCGAACCTAGGAATTTCAAGGGTTAGTCAGGCTCCTTGAACAGAGATGGTGTTCAATCCTCGGAAAGGACTGATTTTATTGTTGACAACACGGCTAATCGGACAACGACATTCGTATCTGGAATGTGAGAACATTAAACAGGAGAGGTGCAAGCGACCAACTAGCGGAAGCCCTAAACTGCTACAAAGCAGATATTACTGCCATCCAGGAAATACGATGGGATGGGCCGGGCAAAAAGAGGATGAAAAACTGTAACATCTACTACGGACCGTGTTATAGTGAGTAGAAACAGCGAATATTCGGATGCGGATTTATCATAAGTGCCAGACTTAGGCAAGAAGTCTTATATATTCAAGACATTAGCGAACGCATTGTAACAATCCGCATCAAGGACAATTTCGCCAATATAAGCCTTATATGCGCTCACGCCCCAACGGAGGAAAAAGATGATATAGCTAGGGACTTCTTCTATGAGATGACAAAACCTATGAGCGACTACCGAAGTACGATGTTAAAATCGTGCTGGGATATTTCAACGCAAAGGAAGGAAGAAAAGACGGCTTTAGCAGTATTGTCGGAAAACATAGCCTACATGACAACACGTCTGGTAACGGACTTAGGGTAATTGACTTCGCTACGGAACGAAATGCCACTATAGCCAGCACACGGTTTCCTCACCACGATATCCATAAGGGGACATGGCGGTCTCCAGATCAACGAACGGTCAACCAAATTGATCACATAGCCATAGACAAGAGGCACGCATCCAGTATTTTGGATGTCCGAACATTCCGCGGTGCTAACATCGACTCGGACCACTACCTTGTTGCAGCCAAGTTTGGAATGCGGATATCCACCACGCTAATGTCGAAAGACTGCAATCGCAAGAGACCACCATTAACACCATTCCACCTGCATCGAATGTCGAAGAACAATGGCAATAATGCCAACAAGCCATTAGATCAGCCGCAACTGATGTGCTAGGTTTCTCGCGCCCACCAGCAAGAAACCACTGGTTTGATGAGGAATGCCGACAGATGCTAGCAGCCAAGAACAAGGCCTACAAGGCTAAGCTGCAGGTGAAGACGAGAGCTGCCATTGAGCTCTATAGGCAGAGAAGAAGGGAAGAACACCTCATTTTCAGAAAGAAAAAAAAAAATAGCAAGAAAAGCGTGCGATCGAGGCTAAAGTGAGGTGCCGTTTTTTTTTTTTTTTCAATTCATTTTTATTTTGTTTTTCTTAAAAACTATCTTAAATGCTAGACAAAAATTCATGAAAAAAACTAGCCTACTTATCAACTACTTAACTAACTTACTTGCTCTATGCGGGCGCCCTAAATTATACGATAACTTAATTCTAATGCCTTTCGGCCTATTATCTAATATATAAAAATATAAAGTAACAACATTTTTACCAATAAAACTTTGAAAAACTTGGTTCCTCTTTTTTTTTTATTTTATTTAAACTTACATACTAATTAAAACTACTTATCGACTAACTTAAGCTACTTAAAATTAATTAAAACTACCTAAAAATAACTTAAAAACTAGAACAGCCACAGCAAGCGGTTTTTTTTTTTTTTTGTGCCACCATGGCTGCTTTGCACCTAAACCTAAGACTAAAACTATGTAAGTCGGCCATAAAATTACAATTTTAAGTCAACTATCCTATCTATTATTCAACCACCACAACAGGTTCTCCTGTTGTGACCTACTCCGACGGTCCCAATCGGACACACTCCTGCTGAACCGCAGGCGCTCTCCTCCGCCCTGAGCGACGACGTCTCGGTCGTATAGGAGCCGCCTATCCACAGTTCGTCGGAAGACGTGGTAGATTAGCGGAACCGCCGATCTATCCTGTATCAGCCCTCGACTATCCAAATATATGAATACTCGGCCCGCTGTCCCAGGCGAACCTAGGAATTTCAAGGGTTAGTCAGGCTCCTTGAACAGAGATGGTGTTCAATCCTCGGAAAGGACTGATTTTATTGTTGACAACACGGCTAATCGGACAACGACATTCGTATCTGGAATGTGAGAACATTAAACAGGAGAGGTGCAAGCGACCAACTAGCGGAAGCCCTAAACTGCTACAAAGCAGATATTACTGCCATCCAGGAAATACGATGGGATGGGCCGGGCAAAAAGAGGATGAAAAACTGTAACATCTACTACGGACCGTGTTATAGTGAGTAGAAACAGCGAATATTCGGATGCGGATTTATCATAAGTGCCAGACTTAGGCAAGAAGTCTTATATATTCAAGACATTAGCGAACGCATTGTAACAATCCGCATCAAGGCCAATTTCGCCAATATAAGCCTTATATGCGCTCACGCCCCAACGGAGGAAAAAGATGATATAGCTAGGGACTTCTTCTATGAGATGACAAAACCTATGAGCGACTACCGAAGTACGATGTTAAAATCGTGCTGGGATATTTCAACGCAAAGGAAGGAAGAAAAGACGGCTTTAGCAGTATTGTCGGAAAACATAGCCTACATGACAACACGTCTGGTAACGGACTTAGGGTAATTGACTTCGCTACGGAACGAAATGCCACTATAGCCAGCACACGGTTTCCTCACCACGATATCCATAAGGGGACATGGCGGTCTCCAGATCAACGAACGGTCAACCAAATTGATCACATAGCCATAGACAAGAGGCACGCATCCAGTATTTTGGATGTCCGAACATTCCGCGGTGCTAACATCGACTCGGACCACTACCTTGTTGCAGCCAAGTTTGGAATGCGGATATCCACCACGCTAATGTCGAAAGACTGCAATCGCAAGAGACCACCATTAACACCATTCCACCTGCATCGAATGTCGAAGAACAATGGCAATAATGCCAACAAGCCATTAGATCAGCCGCAACTGATGTGCTAGGTTTCTCGCGCCCACCAGCAAGAAACCACTGGTTTGATGAGGAATGCCGACAGATGCTAGCAGCCAAGAACAAGGCCTACAAGGCTAAGCTGCAGGTGAAGACGAGAGCTGCCGTTGAGCTCTATAGGCAGAGAAGAAGGGAAGAACACCTCATTTTCAGAAAGAAAAAAAATAGCAAGAAAAGCGTGCGATCGAGGCTAAAGTGAGGTGCCGTTTTTTTTTTTTTCAATTCATTTTTATTTCGTTTTTCTTAAAAACTATCTTAAATGCTAGACAAAAATTCATGAAAAAAACTAGCCTACTTATCAACTACTTAACTAACTTACTTGCTCTATGCGGGCGCCCTAAATTATACGATAACTTAATTGTAATGCCTTTCAGCCTATTATCTAATATATAAAAATATAAAGTAACAAAATTGTTACCAATAAAACTTTGAAAAACTTGGTTCCTCTTTTTTTTTATTTTATTTAAACTTACATACTAATTAAAACTACTTATCGACTAACTTAAGCTACTTAAAATTAATTAAAACTACCTAAAAATAACTTAAAAACTAGAACAGCCACAGCAAGCGGTTTTTTTTTTTTTTGTGCCACCATGGCTGCTTTGCACCTAAACCTAAGACTAAAACTATGTAAGTCGGCCATAAAATTACAATTTTAAGTCAACTATCCTATCTATTATTCAACCACCACAACAGGTTCTCCTGTTGTGACCTACTCCGACGGTCCCAATCGGACACACTCCTGCTGAACCGCAGGCGCTCTCCTCCGCCCTGAGCGACGACGTCTCGGTCGTATAGGAGCCGCCTATCCACAGTTCGTCGGAAGACGTGGTAGATTAGCGGAACCGCCGATCTATCCTGTATCAGCCCTCGACTATCCAAATATAGGAAAGCTTCGGGTGGAATAAAGCCGCTTAAACGCGCACTCTCAAAATATTCATCATTGGGATAGAAGGCCCCAAAGATGAGACTATTGTTCGAAGCCATCGCTCTTGCAGCGTGACACCGAATGAGTTTCACCAGAAAATTGTCTATTCGGTTTATGTTGGCCCCGTTGTATAGGACCTGGTTGGAATAGTATTTTGTGTAGTCAGATACTGGTGTTCTGTGAAGTCCAAGGCAGCTCCTCAGACACTGCCTCTCAAACACCCGTATCTTTTCCATTTGAGATGGGGCAACGTTGAACCACACCGGGCACCCATAGGCAATCATTGGCCTAATGAGGGCCATGTAGCAAATCACCTTCACCATGCTGTCAAGACGACTGCTATAAAACAATCGTCTTGTCAGGGCAAATGCTCCCCTAGCTCTAGCCAGAGCAGCATCTACATGTCTTCCGAAATATAGATACTGATCTAACCAGATGCCAAGGTACTTTACAACACTTTTACTCGCCAGTGGCTGTCCGTTTGGTCCAACGATCACCAGCTTCCGCCAGTTCTTCCTCGTATCCCTAGAGGCCCTAGACAACGGTGTCCTAAACAGGATAGTTTCTGATTTCTGAAAGTTGATTTTCAACTTCCAGTCATCACAATATCTCTGGATCTTGTCAAAGTCCCGCTGCAAAAGAGTTCGAATGACTTCGACAGTAGATTGCCTGAGTAAGACTACCTAGTATATCACTGGTGTAAATGCTGAAGAGAATCGGCGAGTTTACCGCTCCCTGTTGCAGACCATTCTTAATGAAAAATTCTGTGGTAGAAGTTACATTGCCACTTTTGACAACAAACGTTCTAACAGTCAGCATGTCATGAAGCATATATAACAGTGGTTTACTTATGCCAAGTCTGGTCAGCTTTAGATAGAGGCCCTCTAACCATACGGTGTCAAAAGCCTTCTCTAAATCAACCAGACATGCACCCGTGCACTGTTTTTTGGCTTTGTTCCATTGTATATCAGAGACGAGTTTGGAGAGTGAGGTGCCGTTCCAGGAACCATGTGCGCAAGTTTTACCAAAGAGCAAAATGTCAAAGCCAAGGATACAAGGCTCGAACAGAATCCTGTAGAGATGAACAAGGAAATATCGTAGTTGAGACTGTTACACGATGACGACGAACAACATTCCGCTGTCAGGCAGAACGAACTATTCAATATTGGCAACGACAGCGAAAACTGCCAGCCACTCGAACTGAGTGGAGTGCTGGAAATGACGGCCTTCCCGCTGAGCCTTATAAAGCCGGCGCAGGTGTCGTGGTAAGTAGCATCCACCAACTCATAAGCAGAATCTCGTCGGAAGAAAGTATGCCTGAAGAATGGAACCTCGGGTTCGCCCGATCCACAAAAAAGGAGACCCTCTTAACTGCGCCAACTACAGAGGCATAAGTTTCCTCAACAGCGCCTACAAGAACCTATCTGCCGTAATATGTGAACGCCTGAAACCGTTTACCAACAACCTCATCGGCCCTTATCAGTGTGGTTTTAGGCCAGGAAAATCGACAACCGATCAATCTTCACACTTAGGCAGATCCTGGAAAAACCCCAAGAAGAACAAATCGATATCCACCACCTAATCATCGATTTCAAAGCCGCATACGACAACATTTATAGAGACGAACTGTACAGAGCCATGTCTAGTTTTTGTAAACTATCCAAATTCGTCCGATTGTGTAGGATGACGATAGAGAATTCTCGCTGCTCCTTCAGGGTCGGAAACGGCTTCACTGACACATTCGAAACCAAAAAACAATTTAGGCAAGGCAATGCGCTATCATATGACTTCTTCAATCTGATTCTTGAGAGGGTTGTGCAAAACTCACGAGCCAACACCAGAGGCATAATTTTCCAAAAATCTGTACAACTACTAGCATACGTCGACGATATTGACATCATTGGTAGGACCCAACGTGATGTCAAAGCCACGTTTGCTAGTATAGAGAAGGAAGCGGCAAAAATGAGTTTAGCAGTAAATGAGGGCAAGACGAAGAATATGCTGTCAACACGAAAGGACACACAACATCGACGAATTGGACAGAACGTCACCATTGACAGATATAAACGAAGAATTACTCTTGCCAACCGCTGTTTCTTTGGGTTAAAAAGGCAATTCATTAGTAAGGCCCTCACTCGAACTAATAAGGAGATCTTATATAAGACGCTGATCATCCCAGTCCTGCTCTACGGCGCTGAAGGATCTCAAAAGCGGATGAAGAAATCCTTGGTCGATTTGAGAGGAAAATTTTTCGGTCACGTTTGCGTTGACGGGCTATGGAGACGGAGATTCAATCGAGAACTATACGAGCTGTACAGCGACATGCCCCTGGTCAAAAAATTCTGCATTGGACGCTTAAGATGGCTAGGACATGTAGAACGAATGGACACCAATACTCCGGCTCGCAGAGTCTTCGATTCCCAGCCAGACGTCAGGCGCAGTAGAGGAAGACCACGTCTTAAGTGGCGCGCACAAGTAGAAACCGACCTCTACCAACTTGGAGTGCGCAACTGGAGGCAGTTAGCTAAGGACCGGGCTAATTGGAGAGGCATGTTGGTTGAGGCCCTGGTTGGTTCCGGACTGTAGTAAGTAAGTAAGTACATATATGTGTGTATATTCCGTAGCTGAAAATGGCTCAGTTTTGGAGGGACAGCAAAACAATCTTTAGCTTGGATCAGTCGCAAAAAGAATTGGGATACTTTGACATTATTGTTTGTGCTATTTACAATTCCTATTAGAGCTTTTGGGCTTACATCCAAATAGCAGTTTGACAGAAAGACTTCGTTGCTCAATTCTTGAGCTAAGAAGAACATGTCTTCTTGTATTTTTATTCTGATAGCATTTATCTTTTGTGACCGAGTAGGCACGCTAACAGGCTTATCGAGTACTATTTCTACCTTCCGAGTTAAGTTACTTTGACGTGCATCGCCATTGGGAGAGGTTGATATGTTTGAGATCGCTATATCAGGGCCTGCATCGCCATTTGGATAGGTTGATATATTAGAACTGGTTTTATCAGTGCCTGCATCGCCATTGGAATAGGTTGATATGCTTCAGATCGTTATATCAGGGCCTGTATCGCCATTGGGAGAGGTTGATATGCTTCAGATCGTTATATCAGGGCCTGTGCGAGGAAATTGTAGTTGGTTTTAAGGTCCAGTTACATTACAATTCTTTGAAAGAAAATAGTTTCCAAGTATACCGTACTTGGAAAGTGCAGGGAATTTTAAAATACATGTTAAAATGTCCGTCGCAAGCCCCAATACTTTTTCCTTTACCAAAGGGTGTTTGAAGAAGGCATGCTTCATTAGTTTCTACATTTGTTTCTGGCTTAATTGACTCTTTTTTAATAAACTTACTTCGGAGCCGGTGGCCACGATTAGCTTGGCAAGACCTTCAAGACCTATGTCGAGGGGAAGAACTACTGTGGGGACATCAGTCTCTGGCTGCCGAAGGTACCTTTTTGTGTTATCGTTATTTTTTAATGTCGATCCGGGGTTTTTGGGGATTGATCGCGAGGAATTTCCCTGGTTTCCTAATTCCCATTTAACCTTTTGCCTACATTTGCTGATGTCATGGGTATGCCGGCCGCAGAAATCGCAAGACACTCTTACGTTGTAAGCTCTTGAGGGTTTTTAGGGTGGCTGTTTGTATACCCCATTGTGATTTCCAATATTCACTGGGTTTCGGCGTGGCATTGGGATGTTGCCACGGTATTCCGATTTTCGGCAGTCTCTTGCATCATGGTTATACATTTTGCAAAGTGTACAGAACGGAGTGTTTTTTTTCTTTTGAGGCAGTCACTGTATGTATGCCCCTTTTTGGAGCACAAACTACATATTATATTTATCCTACTGTTAGTTGGTAAGGAGATCGGAGGGCTGGAGTGGTAGGTGTCTCCTTGTGGCATATGGGGGACACTATGAGACGGGACTAGCTGAGCGGTATTCTGTGGCTATAATATGTTATGGTCAAAGCTACTTTCAAAACAACTCCTCGGAGCCGCGAAGCCATTATTATACATTGGTTGAAAAGAGGGAGTGGGTGGGGATAAGAGGGGCTGATAATTGAGAAAAATCGTTTGTTGCAGACGTTCCATATCTAATGGCTGCTGCACCAATTTATATATTGGCCCATCCCCAATAGTAAATAGGTATTGACATAGATGACGACTTGTGACACCGCTTTTTAAAGCATTCTTGGCGAAATCCTCGAGCTGTGAGTTCACAGCTGAAGCTGCCAATGTGCCATACTTCTGACCCGCCTCCTCCTCCTTATGTGAACGCGCAAAAACAGTCCTGTAGTTTATATACTCAGAGGAGGTTAGCATATTTATGTATGCAACATATTCATGGAATCCCACAAGTTGTAACAACAGATTGAGCGATTCTCCAAGCAATGGGAGTTAACGCACACCATCAATAAAGAAACGGCAAGGCGGAATCTGCTGTAAAAATACCCACTATCCGGTGCAGCGATTAATGTCAAGAAGAACTATGTGTTCGGTGCCAATTGTATTAACAAAACTAAAACCTGAACTGCAAAAAAGTGTAAAGGCAAACATCATTCATCAAAGAAGTATTATGACAGGAAGACTGCAGTCTTACCAAAGTTAGAACAAGGACAAGATATAATGGTGTAGCTGAAAAAATCTGGAGATCATATATGGTCGGAAGAAACTGTTGTCAATCCTATTACAGAAAGAGCAGAGTTAAAAACACTGAATACTTACGTAACCGCCAGCATATACATCCTATACCAGTACCTCCGGAATTGCAAACAGAAGAGACAAACAATCACCAGGAGGAAAATAGATGGGCTTCATCCGAACGAGTGCCTGAGGAACCAAAGGAGCTCCCAATAGCTCAAGGAAAAACAAAGAGGAACGTGAAGATACCTAACCGCTACCCACAGCGAATTTTGAAATTAAAATAAAATTTATGCATATATGTATGTTGTAATTGCAATGTTATTTTAACATATATATTCATACAAAACATTTAATAGATACATTTAATGCATATAACTTACTTATACCTAATATTCAATGAATTTGATTATCTTTATTTTAAAATGTAATATTTGAGAAGAAATGAGCAAAATGAATTTTTGTAAAGACGGAAGATGTTGTAGTAGTATGTAAATACCCTCACGCTATTGTATTTTTACCATAAATAAATCAGTCGCTACTAAACTTCTGAACTAAACAGACGTATGTTATAACAACATGTAACAGTAACATAGAGAAATAATTGAGCTAGGTTTACCTCAAAGTATATGGATCAAAACAGAATCGCTAGCTGAGTCGATTAAGTCGATTGTCTGTCCGTCCATCCATCCGTCTATAGGTAATCGGTTTTTGGGCTTTATATTTTGAGCTAGGATAATGAAATTTGGTACATGTGATCTGACTACTGCCACGCCCACTTTTTCGAAAAACGTTATTTTTGGCCAAACAATAATGAATTTTGAAAAAGTGTCTGAACAACATATGAGGCGGCAACATATATTGTTCATAAGTTTTTTTGCCACGCCCACTTTTTGAGGGCGTTTTCAGTAAAAAACATTTTTCGATCAAATTTTAAACATTCCGACAAATTGTTGATGCAAAATTATTGGCTATGGTAATATAAACATTTCTTCCATATTCCATTTCTGCATTTTTGGGCCTTAAATTTTGAGCTAGTGTTTTGAAATTTGCTATATAGACTCTCTATCCGACGAAGCAGAAATAGGGTAAACATTTTTGAAATCCGCCCACTGCCACGCCAGCTTTTTAGCAAAACGTAGTTGTTGGCCAAACCATTAGAGAATTTGAAAAAGTGTCTGAACAAGATATGTAGACAATGCAAATGTTTATATTTTGTCTATAAAAACCTTTTTTGGTAAAATTTTAAACATTTCGAAACAAATTTTCATCCAAAATCATTGGAAATGATAAGTTTTGAAATTTGGTATACAGACTCTCTATCCGACGAAGCAGAGATAGTGTAAACATTCACAATACTAATAAACTATAATTAATTTTTTTTTTAATATAATACTAAAACATTCTTATTTTATAATTATTTCAAAAATCCGCCCACTGCCACGCCCCCTTTTTAGAAAAACGTTGTTGTTGGCCAAACCATTAGAGAATTTGAAAAAATGTCTGAACAAGATATCTAGACAATCCTAATGTTTATATTTCGTCTATAACATTTCGAAACAAATTTTCATGCGAAATCATTGGTTATGATAATATAAACATTTCTTCTATATCATGTTAACCCACGCCCATTTTTTGGAGGAGTTTTCATACAAAAACCATTTCTATACACTACTTAATAGCATAACCAGGCGAAAATCATTGTTTTTGTCGAACCATGAAAGGTTTGGATAAACTGTCTGAACAATATTTTCTGACAATGACATTTTATATACTTCATCGCCATAAAGCCGACATTTTGTGGATTTTCATTTTAGGGATGGGATGGGATAGATTTTTTTTTTTTTTAGATTTAGATTAGATTTAGATTTATTGTTTTCTTGTTTATAATACAAATAATTTATGTTACAAAAATCATTAAGCATGGCTTTGCCGTCTGCCTGATTGACATGAGATTAAACATTTAATAACAAGTTTGTTTTAATGTATATTATATTCTTGAATTTAAAAAAATATATAAAAAGCAAAACATACTAAAAAGTTAAAAGTTCTCAGATATAATTTTACAACGGTAATTAGTTGCAGCTTTATAGAAATAAAAGAGTTGTTTTACATCGCTTTCGCAGTTTAGGTAGGCTATAATTTCTTCCTGAGATTTTACGTCGTTTCCTAGAAAATATCTTCTTATTTCTTTAAGGATGGGGCATCTTCCTATAAAATGTAAAACGTCTTCTCTCGCGGATAAGTTGCAAAGACTACAATAAATAGGTAGATCTGGACGATGTAGGATATAATTGAGTCGTATTAGTTCGCCTCTCATCTTAAAGAGAGCCGAAATCAGTTCATTGCTGTTGTCATTGTGGAAGTAATTTTTTTCAGACAGATTGTGTTTTAAAACGCTGTATGTAGCTCGGTGAACGGATGATGAAGTCATATTCACGCAATCCGCTCTGTATTGTTCATCTACTTTGGCAATAAGATTGCCAATCACATCCTTATGGTATCTTTCATTTCCATAAGCTAAATTGCATTCGAAACTGCAGTATGTTGCTAGCTCCTCGAGTTTTTTATACCAGAGCGTATTTCTTTCTATTACCTTCTTGGCAATTATTTTTGGAAGTCTATCGTCCGACAGTTCTAAAACTTTAATTACATAATCTACATGCAATTTCAATGATTTAATGAAAAGCGGTGATAGTCCTGTTTCGATATTAATCATATAGTTTGGTGTTGTGCTTGGTAAGTTAAAGCATCGTTTTATGTAGTATCTAAGGAGTTTCTCTACTGTTTCATATCGACAATATCCCCAAGACTGCGCTGCGTACATCATAACAGATTCTGATACAGCTTGAAAGACCTTGTATTTTACGCTGCGGTCAATTAGTTGATTTGAAAAACATTTTTTCCATGTATGGCACTTTTAGCTTTTATTAGTTTTTCCTTTAGATGTGGTTCCATGCTAAGATTACTTGCTATTGTCACCCCGAGATATTTATAGGTTTTCACAATTTCAATGGGCTGTCCGTTGAGATGCCATTTTTCATTTCTGCACTCTCTACCAGCTCCCTTCTTTAATATCACAATTTTTGATTTTGTAAGGTTAACCGTAAGATTCCATAATTGGCAGTACAAATCAAGACGGTTAATCATTAATTGTAAGGATTCTGGCGAATATGCAAATAGAACCACATCGTCTGCAAATAGAAGTGCCTTTATTAAATGTCCCGCAATCTCTATTCCTCCAGGTAAAAAATCGGTGAGGTCATCGATGTACAAAGCAAAAAGATATGGGCTTAGTGTACATCCCTGTCTTACTCCCATAGTTGTTTCAAACCATTCTGATGTTTCGGTCCCGATCCAGACACTCGATTGGTTGTCCTCGTATATGTTTTCGATAACCTTCCCGAACTTTTGGCTCATCCCAGCGTTATAAAGTTTGAATATTAAAGCTTTTCGATCGATATTATCGAAGGCTGCCTTGAAATCGACGAAAAAGGTGAATAGTTTCTTTTTTTGTTCGAAGAATGACCCAGCTATATTGCAGTACAAAAATGTTGTCTACGGTTGAATAACCATTCCGAAAACCTGCTTGGAATTCTTTGATCAAATGGTTGTTTTCGATCCAGATTAACATACGCTCATTTAAAAGTTTTGTGAAAATCTTATAAAATGAGTTTAGGAATGATATTCCACGATAACTTGCGGGATCAGCGATATTACCTTTTTTGTGAATCGGATATATTATGGCTTGTTTGAATTGTTGGCGTAGGTTGCCTGTTTCCATCATCCCATTGAAAATCACCGCTATTTTGTCGATAAAATTGTTTGTCGCATACTTTAAAAATTCAACGGGTATCCGATCAGCGCCAGGTGCCTTTCCATCTTGAAGTTTTTTTAGAACGTTACATATTTCTCCCTGTGTAATAGGTGCATCTAGAATTTCATTTTCAATTAATGGGATTGCGTAGTGAATCGGCAGTATGCTACTTTGTGGGTTCAATAGCGTTTGGAAGTGATTCATCAGTGTCCTTGCGTCTAGCTGAGTGCCAATTTGGGGTGCTCTGTAGTTGAATTTTTTAATTGCACACCAGAACTCCTTTGTATCTTTACAGTTCACCAATTTTAAAGCTTCGTTTTCAAAAAATCTTTTCTTTTTCTTCATACATATTGGCTTAAAAGCTGTATTTGTTTTGGCAGTACATTCTTTTGAAGAAATGATCTCCAACCTTTCGAAAAACTTTTAGCCATCCAAAAGATATTCTTCTCGATGGGATAGAGCACAGCGGACTGTAGCCTTCTCATATGTTTTACTTTTATTTCCTTTTGTTTTTGGTTATTATATTTTATGTTCCCCACACATTCAATGTTTAAACTTAAATATTTTTGTAATTTCTTAAAATTTGAAACAGGTAATGTTTAAAATTTAGTATATATGTATATGAAAAGTGAGAAATAGGGTTGAACAATTTTTTTTTGCAAAACATACATCTATAATCTCGTATAAAATTTCGGGGTAGAGGTACCATTGTTTAAAATTAATTACATTGCAAAAGACGGCATAAAAGCCTACAAATATTAAGTAGGTGTATATATATACGAATAAATTAAGAGATTAGCTATAATTCATGGTGAATGTAAAGCTACTTTGGCAAATTTTGTAATTCAAAGATGAGAAGATATATAAATGTTGGAAATTATTGAGATTAACAATCTAAAAATGTGTTTTGTTTAAAAGGGTATGAAAGCGCTGGCTAGGGAAGGACGATAATGGCGGCAAAACGAAGTAAGTAAAGTGTGGCAAGTGAAAGGGGTTACTTAGGCGAGTATAGTAACCATGGTAGGAACATATACTACTTCTCGCTAAATTATTTCTATATGTTACAAACTATCAAAACGAATGTAGCCCTATGGATTTAAAAAATTATTATTTAATATTTTTTTTTAAAAAAAATCTATTACCGGCAACTTTTTTATTAAAAGTAATAACAATATTAGTAATTCAATTATAATAAATAGTAGCCCAGTTCATCTAAACAATAATTCAAACGCTATAATATAATTTAAATTATTTTATGATATTAGTGAACCAAGACCAATATGCTCAAAAATTAATGTTAAAGTGATTTTATAATCTCTTGATATAATGAGTTTAGCAACAGCCCAGAACACACACATAAAGACGCTGGCGACAGAAACTCGGTGGTTCTTGCGGAGATTCGCCTTTTAAGAAATCAAATTAAGGAAATTACTGTATGTTGCGATTTCTTAGGCACCAAGTATGATGAAATAAACTCAAATATGGTAAAAAAAAACAACAACCTAATGGAAAATTTCGCAAATTTCGAACTGAAGGAAAATAACAAAAAGAAAGACGAAATCATAGAATACATGCAATCACAAATAAATACTATGGAACAACTAACGGTAAAAAGCAATGCCGATATTAAAAATATTCCAACTACTGCACATGAAAAGCTAGTAGAAATTGTCAAAGGTATAGGTAAAACTATTAATTACGACATAAAAGACAATGATCTCACTGACATTAATAGAACAAGAACCAAAAATTCAGAAAAATCAATAATAATAGCATCATTTTCTTCGAGCATATGCAAAAATGAATTTGTCAAACAAGCGCGCGCAACTCGTCCAATCAGACTGAGTGCAGTATTGCAAAATACCAACAAACCCAACATAAGCTCGGCCTCAGCCGCATCATCTATTCCTGATACCACTGTTTACATCAATAATCAGCTGACAACGCAAAACAAACATCTTTTGTGGATGGCGAAGGCGAAAGCAAAGCAGGAAAATTGGAGATTTGTGTGGGAGAATGCGGGGAGAATATTGGCGCGTAGAAATAAGAGCACACAACCAATAATTATAACCACCGTTAGTGACGTGAACAAAATAACATGCAACTTTAAGAAATGATTGTGATGGGGGATATGAATATTAATATTAATGATTGTAACTCAAACTATGTGAAAGACTATTTGGAGATATTAGCATCACTGAGACTGATGAATGTCATTACTGAATGTACACGGGTAGATCCTAAGAAGGGGACGAAATCAATAATTGATCACATCCTTGTAAGCAGAGTTGATAAACAAATTAATTCCGCCGTGATCGAGAGTGGTATCACCGACCGTTACCCAAATCTTTAATTCGCAGATGATTTAGCAACATCAGATAACCACATAGTCAGTACTTCATATATATGCAACGGCAGAGTAAATGAGCTCATTTTGGAAGCAGACTGGAAAGAAGTCAGTAACGAAGAAGATGCCGAGAAGTTATATAATAAATTTGTCCGCAAACTAAATGATATTTATAAAAGATCAACTTACACAAAATCAACACAGAACAAACGAAAAAATAGCCCCTGGACAATCCCTTACCTTATCACTGAATGCAAAAAAATGGATGAACTCTACAGAAGGTGGAAAAATAAAAGAGGCAACAAAACCTATGAAAGAGTGTATAAAAGTTACAGGAACAAAACAAATAAAATGATAGCAGCTCAAAAATCTAACTCCTATAAGAACCAATTCATCCAATTTAAGGCCGATCCTAGAAAAACCTGAGGATTAATAAACCAAATATTAGGAAGGAAAAGTCAATACGGGTTTCAAAAAAACAGAAATACATGCAAACTGCTAGGTGAATTCGTAAACTGTATCAATGATAGTTTAAACAAAAGCCATCATGTTCTAGTCCTGTTCATGGATTTCAGTAAAGCTTTCGACACTCTTAACCATTCAAAGTTACTAGAAGCGCTTAAACGGATTGGCATACGAGGAGTAATGGCTGATTGGCTCAAGGATTATTTACACAACAGGCTGTTTTGCGTAAAAATTAAGGACGTGATGAGTGAGAAAAGAGACGTGCAGTATGGAGTCCCTCAGGGATCAAAACTTGGTCCAATTCTCTTCATCCTGTACACGAATGAACTACTTCGTGTTTTTATACAAAGCATTCCTTTTGCCTTTGCTGACGACACGGCGATTGTGGTACGCCACAGTTCTTTCGACACAGCGACGAGAATTATGCAGGAACAGTTGAATGCTGCAGTTAAATGGTGCCACGATAACGGTCTAGTTATCCGGAGTCCACAATTCAAGCCCACACAGAGTAGAATATACTTGAGAAATGATGCCTGTCCGAACACTGCAAACGAAAGTATTGAATTAGTAGAAAGCTACATATATCTTTTAGTTATCATTGACTCTCATTTTCTATGGAGCAAACACATCGACATGCTTCGCATGGATCTGAAGAAGGCGTTATACGCATTTGCGGTACCATGCCACGGTTCCTGTATTAAAACAAGTGTACTATTCCCTAGTTGAGTCCAAGTTACGGTATTGTATACTTGCCTGGGGCAACGCAGCAACAACCCACATCAAAAAATTACAAAGCCTTCAAAACTCAGCGCAGAAACAAATAAACTCGAGCTATCCGCCCAACGATGAAAGAACGTTCAAAGTTCTTCAGGTCCAGCAAATTTATAAGATGACACTAATACTGGAGTACTTTGACGATGACCGTTTTATCCGATTCCAAAAGAAACAGGTTCAATATTATATGGAAAATGTAAAGAGTCAATTTGATGACAATGATACACTCATCTGGAAAAAATTGTGGAATGGTCATCGTACGACAATTTTTTTTGTTAAAATATGTTGAAGACCAATCAAGATTTCGGCCTAGCCACTCATGTGAATTATCACTGAATTAGCAAATTATGAATTTTAAGCAAAATATCCACGATGGAAATGCACTGTTTATTAATTTCCAAATAGCTTTCCAAACTTTTAATCGGTTTGTCTCAGTCGAAAATTTCAAAATATAGTGTTAAAAATGCTGAACTTAAGGTATTAGATAGAACATAACAAACAGATCACAGAAAACGATGATGATGTTTACGATGATGATTCAAATGAACTACTTTTAATGTGTCATAATGTATAAAAACGGAACTTTTACTGTTTCTAATCAATAAAAACGATCACTTTTCCGTATGACGCTCTTTGTGATAATCTAAAAAAAACTGAATGATACACTCATCTGATCGCAGGACTTTGTTGATGCACATCTTTTGCGTTTTTTCGATGTGATGACTTGAAGACCTACTTTAACTTGTACAAATCAACTTTTGACCTAAAAGAAAAATAGAATAAAACCAGTATGTCTTAAGCATCACGCACAATTCATTACCTGGAATGCAGCTTTCTTATCTTTTCAAGCGATCAGTTATACACTGAGACAATCGTTCTCAAGTTGATGTCCCATTTGTGATCTAAATACATTCAAATCATCGCAGCTATCGCAAATATTTCTGGTTCCATTCATATGCCTCAGCTGTATTTTGTATTTTTAACTAAAGAAGGTGTTTTTCTTTTAGTCGCAGTTAGTTAGAAGGTGGATCAGCTGGATCTGGCCTCTTGCGTTTATTGGGTTTCAATGGTAGCTATATGGTATATGCTAATTTCCATTGTTGCTCAGGAAAGCGTCTACACCTCCCAACAACGTCATACTGCTCAATGACTAGCTTTATTGCGCTACTTAGTTGATCATCTACCGATTTTTCAACCTTATAGACTACTTTAAATAAACAAAATTTTAATTAAAGATAAACAATTTTTAAAATTATTCCGGCACAAACAAAAATCAATTTTGTCGATTACTAAATTAAACATGCATATGCATCGCGTGATAGTCTCATTGCTGCCACTCTCCTAGCGATTCTCTGTGAACATACAAATTTATTAAAGAAATCAATTCCGGTAAAGCAAAATGCTAATTCAGAATATCGCGAACAAACAAGACGCTTTACTTAAGGTTTGCAAGCCTATTTGATTTCATCTTTTATCGTCTAGAAAATTCTTTAAGCGTAAATAATTTACAAAATGCATACGTCGTGAAAATTTTCCGAATTCTTTCTAATATAAGTGCCTCTAATACATATGGCTAGTCCCATATGATGGATGTGTATTCCAACGGTTTTGGGGATAAATACATCATATCCGGGCATTTTCGCTTTAGAAATCATATTGGGAATAAAATTTTGATTGTTTGTAAAATATGACCCCGTACGCTGAAGTATATGATCGTTCAAATAATAATCATTTATTATAGGTGAATTTACGGAACGCTGTAAAAATGTTTCATTACGAGATGTTAGGCTCCATTGCGAACGTCATTTAAAAACAAAATAAAAAGTAATGGGCCTAAATGGATACCTTACGTGACACCGGATATTATATCAACTTCGCGAGATGTATAACGATCGATCTGAACCATTTGAATGCTATTTGAAAACCCAAAATTTTGCTAAAAGTAGGGTGTGGTGCACTCTTGCATAGTAAGTGTAGAGTACATCAACTTGTAATCCCTCAAAGCTGGTTAATACATAATTAGTTAAAAAAAATTAAATTGGTAGCACACGATCTATCTGGAGATTATTTCTTTTAATACAAAGAAAAGCTTCTCCTCAACAATACTTTCAAACAATTTAGGAATTGCAGTTAGCTTTCATATAGGTCGATAGTTTTCTACTTTTTGTCTTTTAAGATTGGAGTAAGATAAGAATATTGTCATGCTCCTAAAAAACGTCCGGACCAGGGTTTCTGTACAATTTTAAGTTATTTTGTGCGATTTTTAGGTCTTCCTCCGAAAATTGTATAGCAATATCTAAATACATACTGATTCAAAGTAAACAGCAAATAAATCGCAAGTGCTCTTCAATTCACTTGCACATACGCTTTCAAACTATATATATAATTTAAATAACTCTTGACTGCAACAGAATTAGTTTTTGCGAAATTATATGTCACAGCAGAATTCATTTTATAGAACGAACTCAATTTATAAAATTTAATTTGAAAAGTAAAGCGTTATGGTAAATACTATTTGAATCAATAGTGTCCAAAGTTTCCACAATTTTAAGATCAGATATAAAATTCTATTAAAGATATTCCAAATATTCGTTATTTGAAATAAATCTAGCAATATAAGTCCATCAGTGACTACATGTCCGTAATCATGTTGGATATTAAATGGAATAAATCACCACCCACATACCTCCAAGTGATATCACCAATATTGAAGTCGCCCAACACGAGGTAGTATAGTGGTTTCAAGACTAGTAACTATAATATTAATGTTAATAATGTGTTTTTCATACATATTGGTAACACTTCGAGGGGGTATATAGGAGCCTACAAATACTACATCAAACATTCGAACATAGTCGAACCAATGCACACATTTGATCAACGTCGACCGTTCGATATTCCAATGCAATTTCCCTACGACGGTAAAGCAACCCTGTTTTTAGGAACGAATATTTTTCACGGGAATTCGTGATGGCCAACTTATTGGTATCGACATTTTAAATGTAATAAAACGCACTTTGGTGCGGTGTTTTTTTTCGTTCGCTTTTTTTTTTTTTGAGACACTTTGCTCCATTGATCGGTGTTTTCGGGGCATTTATTACCTTATCTGACACTATTGAATTTATTTCTGCAACATTTCGCAAAACGAGCACAGCACATCATTTCACTAATTTCCTTTTTTAAACCAGTGAGTTCTTTTATTATAACGGGTGATCCAAGTAGAGATACTTTTTTCAATAGCCTTTTTTGACAGATCACGTGTGAGTCGTGTCATGCTGTCATGTTATTTTTGTTTAGTATTGTTTGGCATTTCATAATGGAAAGACTTACGCGTGAACAACGTTTACAAATTGTTCAACTTTATTATGAAAATTCACGTACTGTGAGGAATGTGTTTCGTGCACTTCGCTCAACTTATGGTCAACATAATCGGCCTACTGAGCGTACTATTCGCAACACCATCACCCATTTTGAGACCCAGCATTCATTATTGGATAATATTCGACCGAATAGACCACGTCCAGCACGCTGTGAAGAAAATATAGCGGCCGTAGCTGAGAGTGTACACGAAGACCATAGAGAGTCGATTCGGCGCCGTTCGCAGCAACTCGGACTGACGAATTGAACGACTTGGCGCATTTTACGTCAAGATCTTAGATTGAAAGCGTACAAAATACAGCTTGTGCAACAACTGAAGCCGATCGACCTTCCCAAGCGACATCGCTTCGCTCTATGGGCTCTTGAAGAGTTCCAAGAAGATCCGACGTTTTCGAGGCAAATTTTGTTTAGCGATGAGGCCCATTTCTCGCTCAATGGGTATGTAAACACACAAAATTGCCGCATTTGGGACGAAGAGCAACCTGAAGAGATTGAAGAACTGCCACTTCATCCAGAAACAACGGTTTGGTGTGGTTTGTGGGCCGGTGGAATCATCGGTCCATATTTCTTTAAAAATTATGACGGTGCGAACGTAACCGTCAATGGCGACCGTTATCGTGCCATTATAACCGACTATTTGATGCCTGAAATTGAAGCTCGTGATCTCGGCGACATTTGGTTTCAGCAAGACGGCGCCACTTCCCACACATCGCATCAATCAATGGACTTATTGAGAGAACATTTCGGTGAGCACATAATTTCACGTTTTGGGCCGGTCGATTGGCCACCAAGATCGTGTGATATCACACCGTTAGACTTTTTCCTGTAGGGATATGTAAAGTCAAAAGCTTATGCCGACAAACCCGCTTCTATTCAGGCCTTGGAGGAAAACATCATGCGTGTCATTCGCCAGTTACCAGTCGAAATGCTCGAACGAGTGATCGAAAATTGGACTCAACGGATGGAGCATCTGCGACGTAGCAACGTCCAACATTTGATAGACATAATCTTCAAAAAATAAATGCCAAAGAATGTTCTTTCAAATAATAATAAACATTCTCCATTAAATTTGAATTTTCTGTGTTTTTTTTTTTTTAAATTAGGGAACCTCGAAATGGATCACACTTTAGAACTCAGTTGCAAAATAAACCCAACTTTTGGTACATTTTCACTTATAGCCAAGCCCCACAGCTGAGTTAAAGAGTTGAAGAGCCGCTGATGGAAGTTTCACACAATGGGTGTGGAATTTCCTACAGCGTTATCCATGGCAACCAACAAAATCAGTAGACAATATGGAAGTACAGCAGTATACAAAGGTTTCCAACATTTTTGATTTGTGTCTGGTTTTGACGGGCTCAGTGGCGCAATGAATAGTGCGATGAACTGCCACGCAGAAAATCTGGGTTCGATTCCCAGCAGAAGCTACACCGAAATGATTTTTCACAGGCCCTCCTCTCGTGATGATCTGACAAATCATCCGAGTAGTGTCAATTGTCATGAAAAGCTTATCTAAACTTAGCCGTTCGGAGAAGCACACACGCACACATGAATGGTTATGAGAAGAAAGCTAGGACCTGGGTACTAACGAGCCTGTTGCGCCATGCATTTTTTTCTGGATTAATTTGAAAACGAAGCAAAACATTTTTTTAATTTTTTGGGATAAGGCTATATATACCACGATAAACGATAATCCGCGTATGGCAAAGCTGTTAATCCAACTGCTTAGTCAGGCCCCTTGACCAGAGATGGTGGCGAATGACCCGAAAGGCCAACGGCAGCGCTCAATACGGTAGTTTATACTGCTGAATCCGTGCCGTAGGGGTATCTAATAAATTGTAACTGGAACTTCAGGATACGGGTTATGCTTTGCGTTAACTACCCACCCATAAAAATGTTACGAAGCAACTAAAAGCCTCGGAAAGGACTACTGACATTGCTAAGCAAAAAAGGACAATGCGTATCTGCAACAGGAATGGAAAAACATTTAAAAGGAGAGGTACAGGCAAACAACGAAGAGATACAATGCTACAAAGCAGTTTACTGTCATTCAGGGAATACGATGGGATGAGCCGGGCAAAAGTAGGATGAAAAACTGTCGTATCTTTTACGGAGCAGAAACAGCTACATTTCGTATGCGGATTTGTTATAAGTGCCAGACTTTGGCAAGGAGTCTTATGCTTCCAAGACATAAGCGAACGCATTGTAATAATTCGCATTAGGGCCAAATTCGCCTACATAAACCTTATATGCGATCAAGCCAGGACAAAACCTGTGAGCGACTACCGAAGTACAATATTACTATAAAGTACGTGCTGGACGGCCTACATGGCTTAGCTGCAGGTGAAGACGAGAACTGTTAGGCAGAACGAACCATTCAATATTGGCAACGACAGCAAAAACTGCCAACCACCCGACCTAAATTGGGACAACAAATTCTATACTCAAGCTTAATAAAATGCCGGAAATGCAGGCCTTCCTGATGAGCTTAATACAGCTGGCGGAGATGACTTGGTTTGCCATCATTCACCAACTCGTAAGCCAAATCTGGTCGGATTAAAGTATGCCAAAAAACAAAACAGGGGACCTTCTGAACTGCGCCAACTACAGAAGGATAAGTCTCCTCAACATCGCTAACAAGATCCTATCTGCCTTAATATGTGAACGTCGGTTTGTGTACGATGACGATGGCGAACTCTCGCTGCTCTATCAGGGTCGGAAACGAACTCGAAAGACACCAACATCGGGAAATCGGACAAAACGTTAAGCGCGCTGAAGCATGGACCGTGTCAAAAGTGGATGAAGAAATCCTTGGTCAATTTGAGCGGAAAATTAATTGAAAAACCTTTGGTTCCATTTGCATTGACGGGCTACGGAGACGAAGATTCATCCAAGGACTATACGAGCTGTATAGCAACATGCCCTGAGTCGACAAAATCCCCATTGGACGTGTATGATTGCTAGGACATGTAGAACGACTGGAGCCCAATATTCCTTCTCGCAGAGTAGTCAATTCACAGCTAAAGGTCGTACGGAGAAGAGGATGACCTCGTCTTTAGTGGCGCGCACAAGTAGAAATCGAACTCAACCAACTTGGAATGCGCAACTGGAAGTAGTTAGCAAAGAATTAGGCTAATTGGAGAGGTATGTTGGTTGAGGCCCAGGTTCATTCCGTACTGTAGCGCCACTGAAGTAAGTAAGAAACTGTTGTAGCATATTATGAGGCACTTTTTGAGGATATTGTCTAAATAATTACATTGGTAAACATTGATTCACTTTAGAGTATTCCATTTTTTTGTACTCCGTTTCTTGTTGTTCCGAGTGCTTGAACTCGCCCTACAATTGAGTAATATTTGAAGCCCTAGTTGGCTTATAACATGTGCAGGATTTGTTGCTGATATACTTTGGAGTAAATATGATTACCTTCTTCTGGAAAAGTAGTGATAAAATTAGCACTACTACATCGGTGCTGAAATTGTACAGTTTAAACTATTCCTGTATAAATTCTAGCAACTTGTTTATCCCTAAAATGACATCCGAATGCGTGATTTATATCGAACCAACAGACAAAGCGTCATCCGAAGCGAAGTTCACTTGATATAAAGAAGCGTGTTTGTTTTATTTTATAAAGAAAACGTAGTTCAATGTTTTACACCTACTAAAAGTTCGTTTCATTGATCTACGTAGACTTATTATTATGAAAGACCAAATATATTAAATCTCGTAGCATTTAAATCATTCATAGTTTTGAGTTACACCCACTTTATTGTAGCGTCTTCTCAAACAGAGATTTCGATAAAATTAATTTAAATTTTAAACTCACACTTTTGGAGCTGGAGCTTGGAAAAATCGAGGAAATTTTATTAAAGTTTGAAAAACTTAATAATATAAATTTCATCTAAGTATACTGTTTGTGATTGCAAACACTCTTGTTGCGCTTTTTTATCTAATGCGGGATTTTTTTTATTATATTTAGATATATATATATATTTAACTTATTTGTTTATAATCGATCACAACATAATCAAGCTGAATGCACAATACAACTTTATGCATATATATATACTACAATCAAAATAATTAAACATTTGTCTGTACAAGTAAATAATGATTGATACTATTAGTATCGGCAGAGATAATATAGTTAACATAGATATCGCACGCCGAAAGGAAAAATTTAACACGTTTTAAATCCTTTCTAAAAGACCATTTGTGACTATTATTAGAAAAATCTGTGAAATATAAATAAGTGTACTTTTCTGCCCAAATTTATTTTAAATTTGAAAAAGAGTTTCTTATTATTTTTTTTTATGAAAATTAACAAAAGCGAAAACCTTAAAGAAATAATTGAGAATCTCAAAAGAGTTGCTTTACTTTGCCCTTCTTGTTCTATTACGAAAGCACTGTTCAAAACTATTAAAAACAAACATCAAAAAACTCAAATCCTCTCAGCAAAAGTGAAATTTGGAATACGACAGAGAAATGCTGCTATAGTGAGTGTAACTCAAAACACAAGAATTTCTGAAAATCTCAACCTGGAATTTTCACGCCATCACATAACTTTACTATACGTATGCTGGGAAAGTAATATATACGTTAATTACTTATGCACATACCTAATCCACTTATGCAGATAACCAGTTTGTTTGTGATTTTTTATTTATTTTTTGTTCTTTTGTGGAAGGTGGCATGCACGTATACCTGATACCAGTCGGTGGTACCACTAATTCGTATGAATTTAAGTTTGACTGCTTTGGTTCGAACAAAAAGTTTGACCTGGGACGTTCAATTTTTTTTTCTTCCGTGTGCGATATCTATGTAAACTATATTATCTGTGGTTTAAGTACAAGCCGCCATCAGTGGTGGTGCTCGAATGTTATCACTAACGGCAATAACGCACCAAAAATCATAATAATTAGTTCACTATTTTTCAACCCTCTGGGCCGCAAAACTGGTACGTTGGTAATTAAGTCTTCTTGGTCTGAGTACGACACACTAGGAATACTATCGAAGCTGCCATGGCTGTGACCTCCTTGTGTTAGTTCTGGTAAAACATGTACTGTTGCCACATATAAAAAAGTACCTGCTGAGAAGAGCATTGCTATTCCAGTCGCGTTCACTGAGTTCAGTGTCTCCTTTTGTTCTTGACCGATTCCGAAGTAGGTCAGCATTGTAAGTAATGGAGCTGATAGTGAGAATATCGCCAAATGCTTGCGTATTTGTTGACGATCTATTTGTTCATGTAACAAGAAGCTAACTAATCCAAATGCAGCTGGAGCTTTATGCAACATAATAGCAAAGAATACGATCATTTCGACGTCTTGGTGACTAGTGGTTGCCGCAGCACCCAGTGCTACTCCATCCGCTAAAGAAGGAATATTAAAATAGATCTTGTTAGCTTACTTTACATTATACTAACGAAACAGTCAGTACTGACCTGCAGCATGTACAACCAAACCCAGGGTGGCGGTAATATTTTTATCATTGGGAGAGCTCTTTCTTTGTGATATCTGATCGATTAGCATCATAAAAACAAAACCTGTGTATTAAGAACGGAGTCAACCTAAAATGTCAATGCAAACATTTTCATCAATTATAATTAACGTACCTAAAACAAGAGACAACCCAATTGTAGAGGAATGATCAACTTCATCTTGATGTGAAGCGTGAAGTGGTGCTACAACCGACGGATTTGTACTGTCTTCCAGGGTCAAAGCAAGTGGCAGTGGAAAGTGATTATGTGCGACTTTCGATGGTAAATCTGATGAATAGAGAGATCGTATACCCTCAGGTATAATTACTGTTAACGCTGTGCCAACTAGGAGGCCCGCCCCAAGAACTGTTACAATCTTTAACTTTTCCTAAAATGGAATCGAAAGAAATAATACACATCCGGTTAGTAACGCTTCTATTACACCGCATCATAGCACCAACTTACTTCTGATAACTTGACCACTAGTGGAATGCTTCCAGCTAAATAGGAGCCAACCAACATCACTATAACCAACAATATTAGCATAAATGTTTCGTCCATGATAAGTGCACGTCGATTTCCTGCAGGTGTTAAACAATTGATTGTTTTGAACTAGCAGTATTTTGGTTACTCCACCTTGTGACTTTATAACATATAGATTAGGTTTTATAAGCACAAATTATATTTCAATATTTTTGTTTAAATAATGAGATATGTCGAGTATGTTTCCAATTTATATAACAAAACATGAACCAAACAAAAGTCGCTACTCGGTGGGTATCTGCCATACATTCAACAGCAACATACTTCACAGAAATTAGCAAGACGTGTCAAGCTGTTACTTTGTTACTTTTACTTTTCGTATAGCCATGTAGCCGAGCGAATAAAAACAAAACAAAGTCAGATAATCAGAGGAATGTCAAAAAGAAATTGGTTTATTAAACCGATGACCTATAAAATGGTAGCGTTCAGGTGACTATTGAAAGATATTCCGTGATTATATTATTGTAATAGATTTGTAAGTAAATTTAGTTAAGCGCGCACTTACTTTTACACTTTTTTTAATTAACCGATTCTTCTCTGCGCGCTGGTTATTTATATGTTTTTATAAATCATCACTCACAATTATTTAAAAAGTTATGCTTAAAACCAAATTAAATTTTTTTCTTAAATTCTTAAGACGTATATACATGTATTTCCAACTGAAATAATTCAGCAGACGAAAAGTGTTGGGCTTTCATTAACAGCTGTTTAGCAGTGTGGTAGATTTATTTTTGTTGACATATTTACTTTTTCCCGATTGTTGTTTTTGCGTGGGTGGAAACATTATTTATGAGTGCATAATATCAATTAACTCAAAATTCCTCGATGGAGTTAGGTGGAGAGTGTCGAAGGCGACAGGTTTTCATTAGTTTATTTTCAAGTTTGTGTTTATTTCCTTGTAAATGTAAATATAAACAAAATAGAATGTAAACAAACCAAATAATTTAAAGAAAGAATCAGAATTTTATGTTTTGGTGAACATAAACATATGTCTTGGAATGTATTCAGTGAAGTAAATATCTTTTTTTGTAAGTTAAATAAATTGACTGTATTCAACTCCTCCTTAAGAAGAGAAGCAAACTATTTAAGGCCGTGTGTCGATTGCGATAAAATGGGGGTTAAGCTTTATCCACTGGCTTATTTTTAACATTTCTGCAGGGGTAAAAAAATGTTACCTTTTTTCTGTGTCAATTGGATTAAATGGGATATTATTTTAATACAATTCTCATTAGTTTACCAAAAGAATTGGAACAAAATTCCTTTCTTCATAATTTCTTGTAATGAAAAAATACCGAAAAGATTTCCAGAAAGATCATCAAAAATCCCTTAATTATTAATGATTGTCCTTAATAAAAATATAAATATATAAATAAATGAAAACAAGATCTTTACAGCTGTTGAAGTTGTTGGTTGGTTGCTCTGCTTTTTTTTTTGACAAAAAGATGAAGGGGTGCATTGGTTTATCTCTAGGCACTTTATTAATTTCTTTTGCAGCTGTTCGTATGCCGCTGTGTAACATCACATATAGATATAGGATCGACGGTTTAGTTTTTTGTGTACGTATATTTGTAATATCTATGTAATATGTATACAAAAGGAGAATTATAACGTGATCAGCTGATCAAGTGTTATCTGCTTTGCTTTAAAGTTTGCAGGTATTAAGGAGAATGTTCGAAGACGGGATCTTGGGTGCAGGGACCGGGGACATCGGGATATTCTTTTGTTCGTTTTGAGCAATCGATGGTGAATGATTATTTGAATGTGGAAACGGCTTTTGGTGGCAACTAGATAATAGAGCACAATACTGTAACATGACGCATTGCGGTATTGCAAATGATCATTATTTAGGACGATTTCTTTCAAAGTGGTTGTTTTACAAATTTATATCGGGAGAAAATGCAGTTGCATTATCGTAATATAAAAGTGTGTATTACAGTGATTTACAAGTGTAGTGAAGATACTTTCATTGAATTGGATGTGGTTGCATATTATTTAAAATGTGCATGCATATTAATGTAAGGAGACACCCGAAGTGAAAATATGTCGACAATATTTTATATGAGTTGCTTCATTTGGGTATTATTGTCTGTGCTAAAAGTTGATTTAACCGGTAGTGTATCATTTAGGCCTTAGTTACATATGCAGTAACAATACAAATACAAAATTAGGTATTAATGAATTGAACGCACACGAAAAATCAGAATTCTATTTTATTGTTCTAAGGCCGTGTGTCAATTGCGTTGAAATTTTAGCCAGTGGATAATTTTTGACATAAGTATGGTGAAGAAAAGTCAAAAAATAAACAGTGGATAAAATTTAACCCTCATTTTAACGCAAAGTAAACACGACCTTAGTAGACTTTTTTGGTAGATACCAATTATTTTTCAACCATGAACAAATATAAATATATTTGTACGATTTGATAATCAATACTAAACGCGATGCTTATTTCTTAAAATTTTCTTTCCACTGGTGGTGGCAATGCTACAGCCATTTTAACTCCGATGTAAATCTTCACCCCTTTCTGTGATGGTTCTTGGTGAGGTCGATGAGGTGGCGGGGGAAATTCGAAAAATGTTAAGAAAAAGTGTGGGGAATAAAAATAATCTCACGCACGCTTGTTTAAAAATGTGATAGTATGTGTAAGATACGTAATTATGGGTGAATTTGGCTGGCAGGCAAACCCCGAAGATTGGTATCTCTTTACTTCCTTTATCTTTGCCGGTGGCTTAGATAACATCTGCTAACATGTCGTTAGTTCGGCAATGCTGGGTTTCAACTAACTTTTATCCACATAATCCTTCATTAAGAACAATTTAGTGTCGGTATATTTTGATCTGTTGCTTAGTTTTTCCTGACATATCAGCTTAAGACAGCTTTGATTATCCTCATAGATCAACGGTGGTATACTTCGTGAATGATATGAGTCGTCCATGATGTTGCTTAGCCAAGATGTTTATAACATTATCGGAAGCATGTAAGGATGCTGCCGATAGTGTTATAAACTCTGCTTCAATAGATGATAGTGACACGCAAGTTTGCTTTCTGCATGACCAGCTTACTGCTCCTCAGTTACAAAAGAAGATATATGCAGATTATGACTTCTGGTTAGTTCTGTCTGCTGCCCAATTCGCGGCAGCGTATCGAATTAGTTCTTTACATGTTGTATCGTTTCTGCTGAGCTGTAGTTGAAGTTCCCTTAAGGTTCTTGAGACTCACTTTACATTGCATGCATATCTAACAACTACTACTATTTTTACAGTCGATGATATAAAAATCACTCACCCGTTGTTCTGCAGCCAGTCTCTTTCTTGCATTAATGTTGCGGTGGCCAAACAAACGGTGCCAATAATCAAGGCAGTGGTTCTTGTCCCTTACCCACAATACCTTCGATTTATTTGACCTTAATGTGAACAAATTATTGTTCAAGTCTGCTACCGCTACCTCTCGTCCATCTCCTGTGCTGATTTTACATGTTGCACCTAGAAGCTGAATGTACATCCTTTCTCTGTTAACCTCCTTACATACAGTAGGCTACCTTGAAGGCCAGGAATATAGATAACTGCACGAATTGTTGACAGTTCGTTGATGTTGCTTACAACTTTGCATGTAGCTTTTCCCTTTGGAGTGATTTTCTCCCCGTTAGCCACTACAACTTACTCGCATTTTCCAGAATCCAGACTTGTAAAGTTGAGACTGTTTGTGATGCGAACAATTGCGCCTGAATCGATAACCCAGCTATCACAGATTCGATCACTCAAATGGAAACAAAATTCTTTACTAAAAGTTACGGTGTTGACTTTTCCTTTGCTTTGATTTTTCTTCCATTGAATGTACTGGTGGCACTCCCATTTTTGTATGAGCCTTTTTGTTGCAAATAAAAACATTCAGTGAATTCGTTTGAATATTTATTGTTCCGGCTATTCTGGGGGCAAATCACCTCATCCGTAAACGGATGACTCGTCACGTAAAAGTGTATTATGTGATACGAATAACTCGTAACGTAATTTGGTATTTTACCATCTGTGAACGCTGTGGATGGGCTTGTGGGCGTTAAGACTTTTGGAAACGCCATAAAATTCCGACGACTCCTTTTGTTCGTTGATTGAAAGGTTTGTGGCTTCTGAAAATGATGACAACAACAACGAAGAGAACGAGGAAAGCTTTGAGGAAAATAAAACCAAACCACGAATGAAACAGACAAACTTTGATCCGAATATGTTGCTGCTGCGAGAACAGATAAAATCAGTAGTATAATTTAATAAATACTAGAATCGAAGATCGATAGGCTGCTTGATATTCAAGAAAGGCATCTCGAAATTCAAGAAGAGAGGCATACAATTTTCCTGGCTTTGATTCAAATTGAACTTGAAATCAAAGCACTACAGTGGGATATTTTAAAAACTTCTAACTAAATCAAAAATGTTGTTTTTCTTTATTTATAATGTTTTTTTTTATTTTGTAAGTCTGAGTATGAATTACTATGCTTTTTTATTTTATAAGTCCAACATAAAATGTGATTTCTTGTTATTTTGCTTTTTTTGAACATCTGAAATGATTTCTAATTTGCTCTCAGATTCTTGTTAGTTGTGTTGACTGTTCAACTTCAATTGGCATTGGTTCACCTTCGGGAATCACATTCGGTGTATGAAAGGGCAATTTAACCTTAATGCTAATGTGGAAAACCCATTAATTTTAAAGCACCATCTATTCGCCAACACAGAAATGAACCCAGAGTTGGCATTACTGACCACGAGTTGCGGCATGGCATTACTTTGGCCGCGGTTGGCACTTCTTCCTATGCTCAGCCATTTTATTTCGGCTTTACCTTTTCATTCTCTTAGCCAAGGGAAGAGGTGCAAACCGGGGTAAGTGTCTACTGTAAAATTATTTCGTTTTCTTTGTAATATTCTTTTCCTAGAAATAAACAACTCATTGCATTTGCTTGAGCATGCGCTTAATTTTCCCTTACGAGAACATCTTTATTTCGCGTGGTTGTTTGATTACGCACCAAATGCTGAGTCGCACACCGTCTCAACGCAGTCCGCGTAACCACGCCATGGAATCGAATGTGCCAGCTACTTCGACCGATGCCGTAGGTAGTGCCGGTGCTCCAGGAACATCGGAAAGAGCTGTCTGAGCCGCCGCAGACGCCGCAGCCGCTGTGTTTCTTGCTTCGATTCCACCAGCCACCACTGAGAATCTCGAGTGCACTGTGTCTGTGCAAAACTGTGAAAATGTTGCATCAGTGTCTTCAGCCGTGAGTGAGACTTCTCTGTACAGTATATAAGACGCAACAAACGCAATTTCAATGTCGGCACGTCAAGCGCCCGGTGTCGAAACTTCAGTGTACAGTTACGACTTTGGGAAATATGTGGTTGCTACGCCTGCCGCCATAGCCACCACAGCCACCGCAGTCTCTAATGGAAATGCGCCCGATGCTCGTGAGGCCCAAATGTACGTTCTCTCGCTGCATGAGCAGATTGCTGCGCTGGAAGGACAGCTCAAGGCCACGATTCGGTCGCAGCCAATGCACCAGCCTGTCACACAAGGGCAACTGTCAGTCACACGTGGTCAGCCGACAGCCAGGCATGCACCGACGTCATTCATTCATGCCAAGCCGTCAACCACGTATGCACCGCCATCAGCTGCGCTTGCTCGGACGCCAATAACCTATGCACAGCCATTAATTACGTATGGCCAGACGTCAGCTATACTCGCCAATCCGCTAGGAGTACACACACAGTCACCAATCTCACATGTGCCGCATCCAGCCGCGCATGCACAACCACCAGCTACATATTCACTACAGACAGTATGCGCCCATACCTTCATCCGGGTATGCAACACCTTCGACAGAGCACATGTCTTCAAGCACGTTTGTATCGCCACCATTATTGCATACACAGCCGCCAAATGTGTACGCGCCATCGCCACATTCGTATGTACAGACGTCAAATCTAGGTAATATTCCAAGCCAGTTCTCAGGGACAAATTTACAAACCTATTACGCACCACGTAAGGGTCCAGGATCTCACTACGTTTTCCGGGAATCCAGACGACTGGCCGATGTTTTTTAATACGTTCTTGCAGACAAACGCTGCCTTCAATTACACGAACTTGGAAAATAACCAGAGGCTTCACAAATCTCTCCAAGGTGAAGTGAAGGATGCCGTCAAATCTCTCTTGATTCACCCGGATAATGTAGGATGTATCCTGGAAGAATTGCGCTTTCGTTTTGGTAGCCCGGAACAGCTCATCAACAGCCAGCTGAGTCAAGTTCGTGAGGTACAGCCAGTCAGCGAATCCAACATGGCGCGTCTCATTCCATTCGCCACAAAGGTAGGGAACTTTGGTGTGTTCTTACGGTCTGTCAACAGTCAGCAACACATTGCGAACCCATCGCTACTTAAAGAACTAGTTTGCAAGCTGCCTATGACTAAGAGAATGGGATGGGCGAAATGCGCACCAATGATTCAGCCATATCCAACGATCGTCAACTTTAGCGACTGGCTCTCTGACGTAGCTAGTTTAGTTTGTTCGGTCCAAGTCAATGACGACAAGGGGCCGAAGCGACGCCTGCCGGTGTTACACACTGCGGAACCCCAGGAACCGAGATCTCGAAAATGCCCTTTATGTCAAGAGGGACACAAAGTGAACGAGTGCAGAAAGTTCATAAAAGCGCCGGTGTAGGAACGATGGTCGAGCAACGTGGTTTTTGCTTCGCATGTCTCAAGAGAGGGCACACTACCCGCAGCTGCTGGGTGAAAAGTATTTGTTCTACAAATGGATGCCAGGGAAGACATCATAAACTACTCCATGAAGTCCTGCCCAAGCCTACTCCGTTGCCAGAAGTTATACAACAAGTTCCTGAATGTTCCAACGCTAGTAGTGTTCCTGTTCCGAGTTTTACCCGTGACTTTGTATAGCTCAAACAAGGCCGTCAACACTTATGGGCTTTTGATGAGGGTCCTCGATTTCTATTTTGGACGTGGGCCTAAATAAGGAGATGGGCCTCAAGGGCAGCCCTCGCCAGCTAAGTATGCAATGAATAGCAGGAAAACAAGCACAGGAGCCTTCGTTGGTTGTTGATACGAAGGTAAGCGGAGCAGGTATGACGAAGAAATACGATCTTCGCAACGTGTATGGCGTCACGGATCTCAAGCTTCCAACTCAAAGCCTGAAAAATGTGGATCTGAGTTGCATATAAAGCCGACTGAATGGATTCCCAATGCAGTCGTACTCCAACGCCGTTCCGAGACTTTTAATTGAGCTAGATCATTGCCACTTGGGCCTGGCGTCGAAACTGATGTATTTGGGTAAGAATGGACCGTATGCAACGCGTACGAAGCTTGGCTGGGCTGTGTTTGGTCCCACACCGACGACAACTCACACAAGCACCCCCGCGTGCCTCCTGACATACACCAATTCCGCCGATGCCGTTCTACACGACCCGGTTGCTGACTATTTTTGCGAAGAGAGTTTCGGGGTAGGAGTTTTTCCTCCAGTCGAATCGAAGGAAGACATTCGTGCCAGAAGTATTCTCGACTCTACTGCAAAAAGAATTGATGCTCCATTCGAGGTTGGTTTGTTGTGGAATGCTAATGACGTCGTTTTGCCATCCAGCTTTTCCATGGCACAGAAGCGCTTGGTGGGAGTGGAACGAAAAATGAAGAGGAACGAAGACTTTGCCACTGCCTACAAATCAATTATGCGAGGTTATGTGAACAAATGCTACGCCCGAAAGGTGCATTCAGCAGAAGCCGCCGTCACAGGACCAAGGACATGGTATTTGCCTCACTTCGGGGTTATTAACCCTAACAAGCCTCAAATGCTTCGCCTTGTTTTTAACACTGCTGCTGAAGAGAATGGAGTTTCACTCAACTCCTACCTACTAAATGGTCCTCAGGAGTACCAGGCACTGCCATCTGTTTTCTTCAACTTTCGGGAAGGAGCTGTCGCCGTGTGTGGAGACATCAGGGAGATGTTCCGCCAAATTGGAATTTGCAAAGAAGACAGGTAGTCCCAAAGGTTTCTGCGGCGCGATTGAGACGACAGCAAGCCATCACTGATTTCCATTATCTTGACGTCTTTGTTGACAACTTTGGATCCGTCTAGCAAGCAATCGAAATTTCAACTCAAGTTCGAGAGATAAACAAGGCTGCTGGGTTTGAGTTGGGGAACTTCAGTTCGTATTCTGAAGCTGTCCTCAAAGCCTTGGAGTGTGCAAAACCAGCTAACGGAAAGATTCTTCTGCAAGCTGAAAAGGTCTTTGGCATGTTCTGGCAGCCAGGTAAGGACGAATTCCAGTACAAGCTACAGTTTCACCGAGTGAGTAAGGATGTCATTGATGGAAGCCGACGTCCCACAAAACGGAAGTTGCTCTGCATCGTTATGTCAGTGTTTGATCCGCTAGGGGTTCTTGATTAAATAAAATAAATAGTTTATAATCTTTAGGTATCCCATACTTTTCTAGAAACCATTCCTTGCATCTACGTGAGTTCTGTGTATCGAATTTTATGAAATCATGGCACAGCTTCTCTTCTATTTGCTGGAGTACAATGGAAGTGAATTTCGAAACCGTGTTTTGCGCCAGACCAACTAAGTGATCGTTGCCGACCGAATACTGATGACTGCCGCTTGATAAGAGGGAAAGTGTGGATGCTATTCGCAATTCTGGAGGTACTGCGGTTGATAATTGTTGGTTATTTCAACTAACCTTTAAGAGAACGTACTTACATGCTTCTTTCCTTAAGCGATTTGTTTTTTAAATTTGTAATGGTAATACATTTATGTATTCATTTAAAGGATGTTTTAAAGTATTCTTGTGCGCTTTTCGGCAAAGGAAATTGGTTACTTTTATCCCTCAGTTGTCTTCGAAACACTTTCTCATCACTTTAACTCTCCTCAGAAATACTGAGATAAAAAAAGTTAAACACTATCCATTTTGTCCTGATATATATTTGTTTTGATACATTTTCCGAATGATAACTTTTTGACGTTTAAACTATTACATTTAACCCTTCTGTTGCCGAAGCTGGCAGCACTTAAGATACACCTTCTCACATCTTGGCGGCAGCACCATGTAACGTTTGTGGCGACCTCAAAATACTGCGGCGACTCGAGAAAGTATTCTTGGCGACCATTAATCAAAACCAGGTGGCGCTCAAAACAAGAACGAGAACTCAAATCTTTTTACCAACGGTCGGAAAAACAAATTCATTCTGGTTTGTTTTCTCGACGCGACATCATCATATATTTCAATTCAACTGAATTTAAGTGTTAAATTTATAAAGACAATTAAATCGTTTGTTTAAACCAGTTTTCTTTGTTTCTAAATTGGTGCACATACACACGTGCCCATAGTGGTGACCCCGACGTGATCTTTATCGCAATTAGCTGAATAAATATATTTTTTAATATTTGCGTAACGACAAAGAACGCACATTATTTTTTGTTTAAACAGAGAAAATGCAGGACGAACAAACACCAACCATCATGGCAAAGAATGCAGAAAATACATCGGTTCCATCAGATGCTGATATTCAAGAGATTGCAGCTTTAAAAAATCTCAGAATTCCTCCGTTCTGGAAGATCAATCCAGCGCTACGGTTTGTCCAGGTGGAAGCGCAATTCCACAACAACCGCATCACCAGCGACAACAGCAAGTTTAATGCCATCATCGCTTCGCTGGACCCAGAAGTTTTAAATGAGGTGTCGGACCTAGTGCAAAAACCACCAGAATCGGATAAATACCTGGCCTTTAAAAAACAGGTAATAT
The DNA here is from genome assembly GCA_949824845.1 of Rhingia rostrata. Taxonomy (NCBI): domain Eukaryota; kingdom Metazoa; phylum Arthropoda; class Insecta; order Diptera; family Syrphidae; genus Rhingia; species Rhingia rostrata. Next base: position 34,457,552 of record OX463759.1, read on the forward strand.
CTAGATTCACTGAGTCCAAGGAGAGGCAACTCAACCGGCTAATGACGTCTTTGGAACTCGGCGACAGACATCCGTCAAGTCTACTTAGGGAGATGCGTCGACTGGCTGGTCTCAATGTCCCCGATGATATGTTGTCCACCTTATGGATGGCACGAATGCCCAGTCAAGTCCGTGGAATCTTATCAGCAAGCCATGGAATCGACCTCACTGCGTTGTCCGAAATCGCAGACAAAATTGTCGACAACACATCCGCCCACGCTGTTTTTGCAACCGATGTCCGTGACGATGACACTGCAACCACCAGCAACGTTGAAAGCGAAGTAAGCCGACGACTAAATTCCATCGAGTCAACTTTGTCAACACTCATGCTGGCTGTACAATCGTTAAAATCTAGTCACAACCACGGAAGGTCTCGTTCATCGTCGAAAAATAACAGACCTGTTTCAAGAACAGCCACTCCTCAAGCGATCTGTTATTTCCACAAAAAATTTGGCAATGAGGCTCGTAAGTGCAACAGACCATGCAGCTTCAACAAAAAAAACTAGGCCAGCTGTTGTCCACAGAGGCGGGCGTCAATAGCAAACGATTCCACAAGGAATACCGCCTTTACGTCTTCGACAAGGAGACAAACCAAAAATTTTTACTGGACTCTGGATCTACCATATGTGTTTTACCTCGTTCCAGGGACTGTAAAAACATCAGAGGGGAAACTACACTGTTAGCAGCCAACAACTCTCCGATCCATACATATGGTGAGAAAGTCCTCACACTCAACCTTGGCCTACGACGAGCAATTACTTGGTCATTAATTATTGCAGATGTAAAAACGGCAATTATTGGTGCAGACTTGCTTGCACACTATGGACTAGTGATTGACCTGAAATCCAGACGTGTCATCGACAAAACAACATCGTTAACCGTACCAGGGGAGATTCGTACCACTGTTTTATCTAAACTTCTGACTATCAGTGGTCCCGAATCGTACATCAGTCTCGTGGACGAATTTATCCTGGCCAACAACAACAACGAACACGGTCCGAATCCGAAAAAAAAACACTGTGCAACACTGCATCATCACCACTGGCCAATCAATTGCCGAACGACCACGACGACTTTCCGGCGACAAATTGCTACAGGCCAAGGCTGAATTTGAGGAATTTCAACGGAAGGGGTACTGTCGTCCATCCAGCAGTCCTTGGGCAAGCCCGATTCATCTCGTTGAGAAGAAAACCGGTGGTTGGAGATGCTGCGGTGACTACCGTCGCCTGAATTCTGTTACCCAACCAGACAGCTATCCAATTCCCCATATTATGGATTTCACAGAGCAGCTAAGCAACAAAAGCTGTTTCTCAATTCTAGATTTAGATAAGGCATATTACCAAATCCCGATGACACCAGAGGACATCCAAAAAACAGCAGTAACCACCCCTTTTGATTTGTTTGAGTTTGTAGTCATGCCATTTGGACTAAAAAATGCAACTCAGACATTCCAAAGACACATGGACATGATCCTACGTGGACTGGAGTTCGTTTTTTGCTACGTTGACGATATCCTTATTGCCTCCAACTCGGAAGAAGAACATCGCCAACACGTTCGCCAAGTCTTGGAACGTCTCCACGAACATGGACTCATAATCAACATAAAGAAATGTGTCTTTGGGAAGTCTGAGGTGACATACCTTGGACACACAATCAACCAATCCGGATGCAGACCACCTGAAGCCAGAGTTGAGGCCATCTCGAACTATGCAAAACCATCCGTCATAATGGAACTACGTCGCTTCCTTGGAGTCGACAACTACTATCGACGATACATTCTAAACTGTGCCCACATTCAAGCACCTTTAAATGGACTCATTAAGGATTCAAAGAAGAACGACAAACGACCAGTTCCCTGGACTCCTTTGGCTGAAGAAGCTTTTCAAATGTGCAAAGACAGTATCAAACACGCCACGTAACTGAATCACATTGATCCCAAAGCTGCACTCGTACTAACAACGGATGCCTCGGATACAGCAGTTGGTGCCAAACTGGAACAGAAGAAAAACAACCAGTATCAACCGATTGGACTATTTTCGTGCAAACTGTCATCAGCACAACGTCGCTATAGGACATATGATCGCGAATTGTTGGCGATATACTTAGCCATTCGATTTTTCAAGCACATACTAGACGGTCGACACTTCGTCGTGCAAACAGATCATAAGCCGCTAATATATGCGTTCCAGCAGAATTCGGACAAGGCACCACAACGGCGTCTAAGACAATTAGACTACATATCCGAATATACAACGGACATTGTTTACCTACCCGGAGAAGAAAACTTAGTAGCAGACGCATTATCGAGACTCAATTCAATAACAATGCCGATGCACTTCGATCTAAGAGAACTCCACTTATCCCAACTACTCGATGTTGAACTTCAATCAATCCTGAAGCAAACAGATTCATCGCTCCAGTTGAAGAAACTTACGCTGGAACCCGAAATTAAAATTTACTGCGACATCTCGGACAACACGATTCGACCATATATACCAGTTTCTCTGCGACGGAAGGCCTTTGAATCCATCCATGGTCTCTCACATCCAAGCGGAAGAATTACCAGTCGAAAACTTCGCCAGAATTACGTTTGGCCGAACATCAGGAAAGACGCATTGGAATGGTCAAGCACTTGCATCCAATGCCCAACGATCAAAGGTACATCAACATACAAAACTAATCCCAGATTCTATTCCAGTTCCAGAACACCGCTTCCACCATGTTCACATAGACCTCATCGTCCTTCCACTCTGAAAGGGAAATATGTACTGCCTAACGATGATCGATCGCTTCAGCAGATGGATGGAAGCAGTACCCCTACAAGACATGTACGCAGAGACGGTGGCCACGGCGTTTTATACGCATTGGGTTGCTCGTTTCGGTTCGCCCATCTCATTAACCACTGACCAAGGAAGTCAATTTGTGTCTGCACTCTTCAACGCACTCACTAACATGATTGGAACAGTAAGGATACGAACGTCCCCGTACCATCCAGCTTCAAATGGACTTATTGAACGTTGGCATCGTTCACTGAAAGCTGCTCTGATGTGCCACGAAAATACCAACTGGATTGATGCTCTTCCAACAGTGTTATTAGGATTACGAATAGCATATAAAGAAGACCACGAAAGTAGTTGTGAGCTGAAGTGATTAGACGTGTTTTCAAATCGATCTGCAATTTGTTGGTTTTATATCCAGTTTATAACTTAGATTTCCCTAAGTGCGATTAATAACAATTAATAAGACAGTGACTTTTCAAATAATCATCAAAGTGGTAAAAAATAAATTTTTAAATACACTTTATTCTTCTTTGATTCATTTAATTTGATTTGATTTGGTAATATCTGTACGTATACCCCTAAATATGAATGTATGTGGCCACTGTAGTGATAGTCTCCCATCCGAGGGGGATTTTGCGGTGTGTACAACATGCAACCGTAAGCTTCACTTTGAGTGCACCACGATCTCCGAAAGAACTTGGAGAAACATGAGGAACACAAGAAAAGACTTGTGGAAGTGTCAGTTCTGCGAAATGAGAGCACACAACCAATAATTATAACCACCGTTAGTGACGTGAACAAAATAACATGCATATAATTATGTATTGCTTGTAAAAAAAGAGAAACACAAAACTGTTCTATCAAAATGAATAACACAAACACAAATGCAAAAAATAATGAATTATTAGTCAACTTAGATTGTAGGGTAATACATGGTTTTAACGGCATAAATATTAATGAATTAAAAAATAATAATTGCTGTTACTTATGTTTTAATATAAGATCATTGCGATTACATTGGAATAACTTTCGTTTAAATATAAATCACTTGTTAAGTGCGTTAAAAATAATTATTCTAGTAGAAACAATCATAGAAGATGAAGAAACAAGTTTTTATGAAATCGATGGTTTCAATCTGGAATTTGTAAACCGAAAAAACAAGAGAGGTGGAGGAATTATGATGTTTGTCCGGAACAATTTAGCCCACAAACGAATACCTTCGGAAACTATATCATATGAAAATATTAAAATTAGCTTCACGGAAAGAAACATTACAAAGTACGTTGTTGGAGTATATAGACCACCAGGCTTTAGAAAAAATCATTTATTGATGAAATTGCAAATAATTTAGGTCAAATAGGAAAAAATGAAGAAATGATTGTGATGGGGGATATGAATATTAATATTAATGATTGTAACTCAAACTATGTGAAAGACTATTTGGAGATGTTAGCATCACTGAGACTGATGAATGTCATTACTGAATGTACACGGGTAGATCCTAAGAAGGGGACGAAATCAATAATTGATCACATCCTTGTAAGCAGAGTTGATAAACAAATTAATTCCGCCGTGGTCGAGAGTGGTATCACCGACCATTACCCAACTCTTTACTCCGCAGATGATTTAGCAACATCAGATAACCACATAGTCAGTACTTCATATATATGCAACGGCAGAGTAAATGAGCTCATTTTGGAAGCAGACTGGAAAGAAGTCAGTAACGAAGAAGATGCCGAGAAGTTATATAATGAACTTGTCCGCAAACTAAATGATATTTATAAAAGATCAACTTACACAAAATCAACGCAGAACAAACGAATAAATAGCCCCTGGACAACCCCTTACCTTATCACTGAATGCAAAAAAAGGGATGAACTCTACAGAAGGTGGAAAAATAATAGAGGCAACAAATCCTATGAAAGAGAGTATAAAAGTTACAGGAACAAAACAAATAAAATGATAGCAGCTCAAAAATCTAACTTCTATAAGAACCAATTCATCCAATTTAAGGCCGATCCTAGAAAAACCTGGGGATTAATAAACCAAATATTAGGAAGGAAAAGGTCAAATATTGATGATACGATGGTTAAAAATTTTTCAATTGAAATCAAAACATTATCCAACAATTGTGCACAACTTTTCTCTACGCAGACGTCGCAAATTATTCATCACTGTAACTCCATCACATCGAATCATAGGAATGCAAGGGTAGAGAACTCTATTTTCGCTAATGCTACAAATATCCAAGAAATGAGTGCCATTATAAGTTCCCTTGGTGAAGACAAATCGCCAGGAATTGATAGAATTAGAGCCGTTGATATCAGAAGACACGTCGAAATATTTGCTCCTATTCTATGTAAACTGTTTAACCTTAGCCTGATACAGTCAAAAATCCCGTCAACACTGAAAACCGCTGTCGTGAGGCCGATCTATAAGAATGGAGTTAAAAATCAACTAAGCAATTATAGACCAATATCAATACTTCCAGTAGTTGAAAAGTGTCTGGAAGGCGTAATTTCGCAAAGATTGCAGAGTTTTATTGACAAGCACTCTCTTATTCATAAAAGTCAATACGGGTTTCAAAAAAACAGAAATACAGGCAAACTGCTAGGTGAATTCGTAAACTGTATCAATGATAGTTTAAACAAAAGCCATCATGTTCTAGTCCTGTTCATGGATTTCAGTAAAGCTTTTGACACTCTTAACCATTCAAAGTTACTAGAAGCGCTTAGACGGATTGGCATACGAGGAGTAATGGCTGATTGGCTCAAGGATTATTTACACAACAGGATGTTTTGCGTAAAAATTAAGGACGTGATGAGTGAGAAAAGAGACGTGCAGTATGGAGTCCCTCAGGGATTAAAACTTGGTCCAATTCTCTTTATCCTATACACGAATGAACTACTTCGGGTTTTTAAACAAAGCATTCCTTTTGCCTTTGCAGACGACACGGCGATTGTGGTACGCCACAGGTCTCTCGACACAGCGACGAGAATTATGCAGGAGGAATTGAATGCTGCAGTTAAATGGTGCCACGATAACGGTCTAATTATTAACGCATCAAAAACCAAGATGATACATATACGGAGTCCACAATTCAAGCCCACACAGAGTAGAATATACTTGAGAAATGATGCCTGTCCGAACACTGCAAACGAAACTATTGAATTAGTAGAAAACTACAAATATCTTGGAGTTATCATTGACTCTCATTTTCTATGGAGCAAACACATCGACAAGCTTCGCATGGATCTGAAGAAGGCGTAATACGCATTGGCCCATTTGCGGTACCATGCCACGGTTCCTGTCTTAAAACAAGTGTACTATTCCCTAGTTGAGTCCAAGTTACGGTATGGTATACTTGCCTGGGGCAACGCAGCAACAACCCACATCAAAAAATTACAAAGCCTTCAAAACTCAGCGCTGAAACAAATAAACTCGAGCTATCCGCCCAACGATGAAAGAACGTTAAAAGTTCTTCAGGTCGAGCAAATTTATAAGATGACACTAATACTGGAGTACTTTGACGATGACCGTTTTATTCGACCAATAAACCATGTTATCAACACCAGAAGACGTGCCCAAGGTATGCTTCAATTGCCAAGAAATTATAATGTTTATGGTAGACGACAACTTCAATACAGCGTTCCAGCATCAATCAACGAATTACCTCGAGAACTAGTGAGCATAGAGAATTACAAGACCAGAAAAAAAACATTAAACATTTCTTATTAAACTCTCATTAACTTAAACTCATTAACTTATCCATAAAGTTTTTGTATGTACTATCTTAGTTTTTTTTTGAAAATATTTACATCTTTCACTCTCAAGCTTACTTATATAATTTAAACCTAAAGAAACACAACCTTCTGCAGACAAGCCACAAGGCTTCGCAGAAACGTATATAAAATTGTTAAGTCTATATAAATACACAAATTAATAAAAAAAAAAAAAAAAAAACATCAAGGCCTCCGCAGCAGAGATGCTCTATGGAACAAATCTCCGAGTTCCTGGTGAGTTTTTCGTTGATGACAACCAAGTTTCCAATCCACAGTCATTCGTCGAGAAACACCGAGAAGTAATGCGACAATTCCGCCCGACAGCAACTGCAAACCATGCAAGGAATAAATTGTTTGTTTCACCAGATCTCTTCAAATGCACTCACGTATTCCTGCGCTGCGATGCTGTAAAGAAACCACTACAACAGCCATACACCGGCCCGCATCCAGTAATCCATCGAATCAGCAATCGTCTCTTTACCATCAACGCCGATGGTAGAAGAGTAAACGTCTCACTGGATCGTTTGAAGCCAGCTCACCTCCACACAGAAATCCATCCACAGTTACCACAGAATAACAAAAATACGACCATTTTAAAAAATCCGAAAAATAATAGCAAGTCAACAAAAATATCATCAGTTGCTAAAGATTCAGATTCAGATTCTTTATTGAGACTTTTTTTTCTATACGAATTTGACGTAAGGTAACTTATAAGTAGAGCGAGTAGGATATATTGAGAATATAAACTTTATATAATATGAGGCTATAATGTATGGAAAGAAGTCAGTAACGAAGAAGATGCCGAGAAGTTATATAATAAACTTGTCCGCAAACTAAATGATATTTATAAAAGATCAACTTACACAAAATCAACGCAGAACAAACGAATAAATAGCCCCTGGACAACCCCTTACCTTATCACTGAATGCAAAAAAAGGGATGAACTCTACAGAAGGTGGAAAAATAATAGAGGCAACAAATCCTATGAAAGAGAGTATAAAAGTTACAGGAACAAAACAAATAAAATGATAGCAGCTCAAAAATCTAACTTCTATAAGAACCAATTCATCCAATTTAAGGCCGATCCTAGAAAAACCTGGGGATTAATAAACCAAATATTAGGAAGGAAAAGGTCTCTCTTTAAGTAATTTTTTGTTTCAGAATGCCTACATGGCTATACTGTTTCTTTTTCGATTCATTTTAGCGATTGCTCAATTTTAGCTATATTGCTCCCCCTCACTGGAGGGGGAGTCATGTGACGACCTCAAAATACTGCGGCGACTCGAGAAAGTATTCTTGGCGACCATTAATCAAAACCAGGTGGCGCTCAAAACAAGAACGAGAATTCAAATCTTTTTATCAACGGTCGGAAAAACAAATTCATTCTGGTTTGTTTTCTAGACGCGACATCATCATATATTTCAATTCAACTGAATTTAAGTGTTAAATTTATAAAGACAATTAAATCGTTTGTTTAAACCAGTTTTCTTTGTTTCTAAATTGGTGCACATACACACGTGCCCATACGTTTTTACTGCCGGGAAAATGCACCCGCCACCAGAGATAATGGAAGTAAAGAGATACCAATCTTCGGGGTTTGAGATAAGTTATTCCCCACATTTTTTGCTCAAAATTTTTCGATTTTCCCCCGCCACCTCACCGACCTCACCCAGAACCATCACAGAAAGGGGTGAAAATTTACATCGGAGTAGCATTTACTGTAGCATTGCCACCACCAATGAGCGCGTCCAAGAAAAAATAAAGAAATAAGCACCGCGTTCAGTATTGATTATTCAATTTAATCAAATTTTGAAAATATATTAATTTATTTATTATGATTGAAAAAATAGTACCCAAAAAAAACTACTGAGAACAATAAAATAGAATTCTGATTTTTCGTGTGCGTTCAATTTCTTAATACTTCCATTAATATTGTATGTGTATTGTTACTGCATATGTAAGTCTACATTTTTGCGATAAATCGTTCCAATTTTCCTTTTTATCTGTCGAACTCATTCTGTGATATTTTGATATTGTATCTTTGATATTGTTTGTGTTGTGTTAATTTTTGTAAGAACTATTGAAAAAAAGATAAGTGTTTTATTATATTTACCTACATGCAATTAAAACTATGTGTGGAAAAGGATATGAGTTTTATTGCGTATATCCGGAAAAATAGGGAAAATAGTAAATCATTCAGAATATCAAATAAAAACCAAAGAGCAAGTATTTTATATCAGAAAATGTAATAAAATTGGATATTTAAAAAAGGGTTCGAATATGTTATGATTACATTTGCTTCTGTTGTAATCATCAAAATGTAATTTATAATGAAAAGTAGCATATCACTGTTTTGTATGGCATGTACGGTTGACAATTGAAATAAATTGTTCTTTGTTTTGTACCTACCAACCTGGAAACACGTGTTCTAATTATTTAAGGTTTCCAATATTGCGTTTAAACTCTGAATAATATCAGTTTTGCTGTATGTTGAATATGTTTAACATGAACAAAGTAGGGCGGATATCTTTATTCCGTGTGTCAATTGCGTTAAAATTTTAGCCAGTGAAACATTTTTGACATTTGTATGGTGCAGAAAAGTCAAAAATTAAACAAAAAAAGAGGATAAAATGTAACCCTCTTTTTAACGCAATTGACATATGGCCTTAACCATGAGCACAAATTGTACAACAATATTTCTTTTGCTGAAAACAATTAATAATTAAGGAAGATTTGATGTTCTTTCTTTGGTATATTCTTATTACAAGAAACTGCAAAGAAAGGAATTTTGTTCCACTTCTTTCGGGAAATTATTAAAAACAGTATTTAAATAAAATCCCATTTAATCCAATTAACAGAGCAAAAAGCCGATTTTTTCTTTACCCCTGCAGAAAGACCAAAAATTAAACAGTGGATAAAATTAAGCCCGCATATTAACGCGATTAACACACGGCCTTAGAAGTTTTCTCGTTAAATCCATTGTTTAAAGATAATTCACATTTAATTTGGTTTAATTATTACGCCTGTTGTTAAGTGGAATATTTTTTTTCAAAGGAATAACTTTATCAGCAAAAAAAAAACAGTTCATCAAAAATATGAAATGGTCCAATTCGTTACCATTAAATATGAAACTCAACTTTTTCTGATCAACAGAGACATAATAAAAGTCGGTATTTCAAACACCATTTATATCATTTATAAAAATACCCTACTTATAATAACTCTGAGTTGGAAATATACTATCTTCAGAATCTTTCTTATCAAATTACGCAACACCCCATAACTCCGAAGTAGGAATCGACTACGAAAACTCGTAGGGGATTATTAAATTATTACATCCTCTCCGAAATCATCTTGTTTAAAAATGAATTATTACACTTAAATAGCTTGTTTCTTTCCTTAATGAAGAGTTGAATACATTCAATTCATATAATTTACAAAACAATATTTACTTCATTGAATACATTCAAAAACAAATGTTTTTAGCTGTGATATAATTATTTGGTTTGTTTACTATTTTTTTACTATTTTCGTTTGTTTGTGCAATTGAAGTGCAAAATATAACAAAAAAGTGCGAACAAAAGTTTACATAAAATTAATTTGTGAAGTGCGACAGGACAAAATGCGAATATATTTCCACGCACGCAAAAACAATAAACGCAAAAAAATAAATGAGTGTCGATTGAAATGTCAGAACAAAAATTAATCTACCACATTGCTAAACAGCTGTTAATGAAAGTGTCCAAACCCAAAATTTCTCGTCAGCTGAATTCTTTTACTCGGATATAAATGTATTCACAGACAGGAGTGCATTGGTGGTGGATTACAACAAAAACAACCAGCTATTGCGAGAATTCAGGGTAAGATAGGTAGAAGTTTGGTATCTCTTTACTTCCTTTATCTCTGCTCGCCACCTACAATCGCAGATCAAACCTAACCCCATCTTAAGATAAAGCTCAAGAGCGTACGAAGGTAAAAAAATAAAATTGTCAAAAGGTTGAAGAATAAGACGTTAAATAAAAAAAAAAAAAACGTAAGAAACTATATACATATGCATGTAACTATTACAATTTTCATAGAGTGTTTATTTTCCATGATGTTCCTTTGTTATATCAAACGCACCTTTTGCTGTATCGGCCTTCCTGACGTGGTGAAGTTGACTTGACAGATAACCCGATGAGTACCTTCTCATCGCTCTTTCTTTGTTCATATTGCTGTTGGTTGTTCCGGTTTTGGATTGATGATAACCTCCCACAGACCGTCTTGTCTGCGGATAAGCTCCAGCTTATACTTCCACACGTGGCAATTGTCCTTACCCAATTTTGTGGTGGAATTCCTGAATGGGTCAGCCATTTCAAAAACATTTTATTCCCCTATGTGCGCTAGTTTAGTTTAGTTCTAAATAATTAGTACTAATTCAATACTTTACAAAGATCCATTTAAATACATTTAATTTACAATTTATAATTTACAAATTTATTTAATTCAGTCTTATCTACTTCTTTTTACAAAATCTATGCAGTTTCCCTTAAAAACAAAACTCAAAATGTGGTTTTACGATGGTGTTATAAACGATTATAGCTGTCATGTCATCCATTTTTACCGTTCATTTTAGTCCATTGTACTCTTTTTGTCTTCTCTTCCATTTAAGCTGAGTATCCTGTATACCATACTTGTGCAATTTCTTCAAAAGTATTTCTTTATTTATTGTTTCAAATGCACGTTTGAAATCTAAGAAAAGTGCTATTGTTTCCTTTTTACTTCCTCCATTCTTCCATTCATTTACTAAATGGTTGACTGCTGCCTCACACGAATAATTTTTTCTCCATCCAGATTGGTATATTGACAGGATGTTATTTTTTTTCAAGATATTCCACCATTTGTATTTTTACCACAGATTCAATAATTTTTTCTAATGTTCTTAAAGTATTTATCGGGCGAAATTCTTCGCTTTTGTTCGTATTCGTTACTTTTTCCATCGGCGTCACCATCGAATCTTTCCATGAGCTTGGGAACTCGCCCGTTGATAATGAGTTATTAACTATTTTAAGTACGGTTTGTCCTAGAATATCCCAATTGTCTAGTATTGCTTGCGGGCTTAGTTTTTCAAAGTCTGCTTTGCTTTTTAGTTTTTTACAATTTTCCTCTATTGTTATTTCTCGGAACTTAAGTCTACCCTCTGATTCGTTTATGTTTTTAACTTCTTCAATTGATTCAATTATATTCTTAACACTCTTTAAAAAGTAATCGTTAAATTTGTTACCAATTTCGGTCTCATCTCTATACTCCTTACCATCGAAACATACACTTTTTATCTTATTCTTTTGGTTTTCAATAACCAAATCTTTTATTGTACTCCACATCCCTTCTTGTCCGTTTGCGAGTCTGATTTTGTTTTTTTATGTAGCGACCTTTTTGCGTTTCTTATGTTCACTTTATACAGGTTCCTTATTCTTTTGTAGTGCTATTGTAGTGTTTAGCAAATTCATATTTTTCTGTTAGTTTCATTTTTAAAACTTTTAAATCATTATTGTACCATTTACTTGTTTTATTATCCGTTTTGTTGTTTTTACTCGTAATGAAAGGTCTTGCAGTATTTTCTAGAAACATATCAATATTTTTCGTATTTTCATATAAACTAGCTGCTATGTTGTATGTTGTATCATATTCTCTTAGTTTATGTGTAAATAAGTCTTTCCTGTATTTGTATACTTCTATCTTGTCATGTTTAACGTTTAGGGTTTTTGTGTTGCTTATTATTAAGTCGATACTTTCGTGGTCTGAGATAAATAGCTTTTGCATGTTCTCCAGCAATCAATATGTGTGTCTGTGCGCTAATTTTTTCTGTTTACTCTTTTCAACCTAACCATTAGTGATCAATTTATTCCGTTGTTTAATTTTTACACGACATCGAACCACCCAAATTGGTGACCCCGACGTGGTCGATAAGCAAATACATCATTTCAAACATCTGGTTTCTGGCATTCCAGCATCATCACACGCTATCCAACTACGCCGCGAAACCATCAACCACGCCACTGAACATCTAGGGCGAATAATCCCGGCGACTCGCAATCCTTCTACACTGCATTACAAATTTCCAGCATAATTTTGCACGCTATGGCACAACGTTTGCAATTCGAACCTTTTCTTAAGCATAACTGGCAGTAACGGCATCCTACAGCAAACGCCAAGAAGTACCGTTTAGCATTCAAAGCAGCAGTGCAACGGCAGTTATCGTTCAAGAAAAACTGGATTCACCTCTCTTTCACAAGTGTCAAGGAACTGCCAGTGGAAAGCAACGGCTCTCTGCAGTAAAACGCCAAGAAGTGCCGTTCAGCGCAAAAACAGTAACCGTTCAACAAAAAGCAGTTTTCACCGCTCGTACTCACAGCGCTTAAGGGCTTACCAGCGCTTCGTACGAAATTAGTTAATTTTTTTTTCTTACGGATTCTAGCGTTTATCGCTTTTAATCTTTATTACATTATGCATATTACCTTCATTGATAACAATTTCTGATTTTATGTTAAAACTGTTTCTTTTAGTTTTGTCTAGTAATTGTTTATCTTTGTTTAAATTTGCCATAAATTTACCATTTATTGATTTTGTTTTATTCTTTTAAACACAGTGAATGAGCCTGAAACGCAACAACATCAGAATGCCTGCTTCACCAGAGCGAGAAACACATCCCCGACAACATGCTGTGGAAAACCAAAGCTCGTCAAGCCTGCTAGTCTTGTGGGAAGCAACACGGAATCATCAAACGCACAAGTAAGTGCTTTAACAGTTAAAAATTTGCCATTTTGGCCGGATAATCCAGACGTACGGTTCAAGGTATTAGAAGGGCAATTCGCGTTAGCCCAAATCAGGTCGGATAATTCGAAATATTTTACAGCTCTCGGTCTTCTCGAAAATCGTACGGTTAATTTGTGTAGGGATATAATTTTGAATCCACCCGAAAGCGGTTTATATGATCACCTCGAATGCACGATTCTTTTGGGCCTTATCGAATCTGATGACGTTCGACTACAGTAATTATTAAACGAAACGGCATTGGGGAATAAAAAGCTCAACGCGCTATTAAGAGAAATGCGTGCGCTAGCCGGTAATCAATTTTAAGACTTGATATTAAAAAGTTTATGGTTGAGGGGTCTGCCTCAATCCGGTCAAGCTATTTATCATGTTCGACAGGCACTTAGGACAATCTCCGGCAAACAGCTGACAGAGTTGTGAGTTAAGTCCCTACTTTCAATGAGGTATTTACAGTATCAACGAATTTTCGTGATCCAACCCAATCCTCTAACGGCACGAAAAATGCCACCGCACCTCTCGATTAAAATAGAATAGAAGTCACAGAGGACGAGACAGATCAGCGTATCCACGTCCCACTTTTAATACGCGTGACCGTTTAACCCAACAATTTTGTTGGTTTCATAGCCGGTTTGGCGATTGAGCTCGTAAACGCTAGTCACCTTGCAGCTTTAGAAGTCAAATCGCAATTTTTCGGAAAACTATAAGCCCAATCGTTGGCGACTTGCGATTCGGGCTCACTCTCTACAAATTATCGCCTCTTCATTCAAGATTAAACGAACAAACTCAATCTTTTGATCGAGTCCGGAGCAGACTTCCCAAATCAAATCAACTTTTTGCCGCCAATTGCTCCTCAGTTTCAACCAATGGCCACGTAAGACTCATCCTAGATTTAGGATTACGCCGGAAGTTTCCTGGGTTTTTGTATGTGCGAACGTAAGCAAACCTATTTTGAGCGCCGATTTTCTTCGGAACTTTGGACTGCTAGTTGATTTTAAAAACAGCCTTCTTGTGGATCCCTATGCAAACTCTCTGTCGCCAGCCAAATTAAAGCAAGGTACAACGGAAGGTCTTTCGGTTTTAGCTCAAGGTTCAGTTGATGAAAACATTCATCGTTTGGTCACAGATCATAACATCGTTTCCAGGGAAAACATTTTTGTTTACCCCCTACAACACGATGTTAAACACGCTATGTCTCTAGATAAACTAAAGGCCGCGAAAAGGGGGTTCGATTTCTTGTTACAACTAGTTATTTGCTGACCAAGCACCATCCCCTGGGCTACACCCTTGCACCTAGTTCCTAAGATAAATGGGGAACGCAACGCAACCCGACAGCTATCCGATCGCGCATATTCAAGACTTCGGACATCAGTTGCATGGCCAAACATTTTTTTCAACAATCGGCCTAGTGCGCGCATATCATCAGATATCCATTGATATTCTCAAAACAGCCATAGCAACTCCATTTGGAATTTTCGAATTCACTAGGATGACGTTTGGTTTGAGAAACGCTTCCCAAACCTTGTAACGCTTTATGCACTCCATCTTTCGAGACCTTCCATTCTGCTTCGTATATATCAACGACATTTTGGTGGCTTCGAAGAACGAAACGGAACATCTGCGTCACCTCAAGATCCTTTTTTAACGTTTTAAAAAATTGGGCCTCGTCATAAATATCGAAAAATGCAACTTCGCCAAAAGCAATGTCACATTTTTGGGACACCTTATTTCAAAAGAAGGGGTTAAGCCATGTCCTAGCAGATTAGAAGCTATCGCGAATGCTAGCAGATTAAAAGCTATCGCGAATGCCGTGAAATGTTTCTGAGCTTAGGCGGTTTCTAGGAATGCTCAGTTTCTACAGGCGTTTTATTCCGAAGACGGCATTTATACAACTTCCATTCAGAAGAACGACAAAACCGTTATAGAATGATCTTCGGAAGCAACAATTGCTTTTCAACGTTGCAAGGATAACCTCTGTCAATCAACTCTATGGGCTTTTCCCATATCAGAGGCCAAATATTGGCTGTCAAATTTTGCGATAGAAGGTGTCTTGTAGCAATAGAACAAGGTGGCTTGGGAACCACTGGCATTTTACTCAGTTAAGCTCAACCATGCTCATTGCAACTCTGTTGCTCTGTTTACCTCGCTATTAAACACCTTCTTGATTTTCTTGAAGCACAATCTTTTACCATCTTCACGGACCACAAGCCTCTAACGTTTGCGTTCCGTCAAAAGCCATCCAAAGCTATGCCTCGACAACTCGCTATCTCGATTTATTTCGGAAATTTTCAGCAGACATTTGACACATCCCTGGGGTCGAAAACATAGTCGCAGATTTAATTTCGCGATTAAACGAAATAACATTCAACACAGATTGTCGCGATTGGGCCAAAGCGTGTATAGCCTGCCAAAAGTCAAAAATTTCAAAACATGTCTGAAGCCCAATCGGAAATTTCCCTCCGGTTTCGAAGCGATTCGATGAAAACCATATAGACCTTGTTGGACCTCTATCACCTTCAGAAGGTTTTCGACATTTACTCACTGTAATCGACAGATACACGCGCTGGCCGGAAGTAATCCTGATCGCCGACATAACGGCGGAAACAGTGGCTACCGCCCTGTTCACTAATTGGTTCTCGCGCAACGGAATACCTTCAATCATCGTTACCGACCGCGGCTCACAATTTGAATCAGGTTTAAGCAATGAACTTTACAAACGCCTTGGAATAGAACATCACCGTACCACAGCCTTCAACCCTAAAGCAAACGGATTTCTCGAATGCTGCCATCACACTCTTAAAGCATCACTCAAATATCACGATGAAATTCAGTGGTCCAGAAAATTGCCGCACGTTTTAATAGGACTTAGAGCAACATATCGCGAAGAATTCGAAGCCAGCACAGCTGAATTAGTTTTCAATTAAATTAACCAAAGTTAACAAAAATAATAAAAACGAATCCAAATAATTTGATCCGACCACCTGTACTTATTGCTAACGACAATCCGGCACCTATTCCCGCAGCTCCTCCTCTTAACCACAATGAACCTCTAAATTTAAATACTCTCACAGAGCACAAGTATTAGCAAAGGAAGGACGACATATTATTAATAACATACTCAACACAAGTTCCGACACCACCATGAACGTGAAGGGAATCCCATTTTGACCAGTACGCCTTCAGAGTTGGACTACGATCCGAAATTTCTTGACAATCTGGTTTCTCCCTGTGTTCCCTCCAGGTAAGGATCGGTTCAATTTCATGGTCTTCGATCTGCGCTTCTCTAATTTTTCAGTCGTCGTCCAACCGTTGTTGGGCTCGGTTCTTTTTCACCGGGTGGTAATGAGCTCCTTCTCTTCTTGGCGGGTGCAGTGTTTGCAGTTAATCCATCATGGTCGACGAGGCAGAGCGTCAGCGTTAGAGTGCAGGGTGCCCTTACGCTGCAGCCGCTCAATCCATCTACCAACTTGAACCTCTGGATTTTTAAATTGAAAAAACCACTTTAGAGCAACATGGTCTGTATGAAGAAGACGCGTCCTGCCATAGAAGTATTCATGTGAATGCTTCTTCGCCAGTATCAACGCTAAGAGTTCCCTCCTGGTCACACAATAGCTCCTTCCCGATCTGGACAAAACCTCCAACCTAAAAATTCCTTGCGTCGGCATCGACAATGAAGTTCTTTTCACCGTCGAGATATGCTAGTATCGGAGCTTGACATATCTGGTATTTAAGTCTTTAAAAGGCAAAAGGAATTCCATCAGTCGCTCAAAAGTTGCAGGAGCGTTGCACAAATCAAATGGCATCACTTTGAACTGGCGGAAGCCATTTGTTATGGTGAAGGCCGTCTTCTCCCTATCCTTTGGGTCTTCAGATCCAGTATGGAAAACCATTTAGACCCTTTTAGAGTATCGAGTATGTCATCAGTCCTAGGAAGAGGATAACTGTCCTTATTGGTGACATCGTTGAGCCGCCGACAGTCAACGCAGAACCGGGTGCTGCCATCTTTCTTCTTAACCAGTACCACTTGTGATACCCACAGACTATTTTTCTATCAACCCATCCCTTTCCATCGCGTCAACCATTTCTTCAAATTCAGCCTGCTTGGCTAATGGCAGCCGTCATGTGGGCTGACGAATTGGTCTAGCATCTAAAGTTTCAATTTGTTGTTGCACCAAATATGTGCGGCCATATTTTCCATCCTCTGCAGCACTATGATTAAGCTTCCATGAATTAATCTCGTTATGTCCGTCCGTTTATTTGGTAGCACTGGCTTAGCAGTCTCACCTTCGGTTATGCTTGATATTGCGTTAAGCGGAACACATTTACTAATCACTTTTCCTTTTTGGATTCTCACCTCGTGTGGTCTGGTGTTTAAGGCTCTTATTGAAAACATGTTTCTTTTGGTTCCACCAACATTTTCCAACGATGAAGTTTGGGAAATGATCGTCTGCTTCTGGTTCAATTAGTAGAAATCGTTGGCTCCCATGATCACCCTCCAGCTTAACCCATATAACAGCTTCTGAGGACAGTGTTAGCACTTGGTCCTTCCCGACGACTGTTCCCAGAATAAATGTTTTTGGTAAACCGTATTCCGTACTCCTCAAGACCTGCATGCAAATATCCAAAATTATTTCATGAGCCTTCATGAAATCCACTCCAATAATGCATTCGTCACAAATATCGGCCACTACGAATGCTGGTACTGGGAATTCAAAACAGCAGGTCTATTGTTGTCATTGATAGATGATTCCCCCTGCTGTCACCGACTGTTGCAATGTGGAAAGTTGCTTTGCCTTGATGGGTTTCTGCATTGACGCATTAGATGTCCAGTTTTGTTGTAGTTCCATCAACGCATTTGAGCTCGGGAATTGTTATTGCAATGAAATGTATATTCTCTCACAAGAGCATTCAATGGTGGCCAATGCTCTGACTCGATGAGCTCCTTGGGATGCTTGATTCGCTGCTTCTAATGTCAGAGCATAAGCTCCGGTTTCAGCAAGTGTGCGTTTTTTAGCCATTTATGTCGATTGCTTTCACGATAGCGTTGTAGTTGCGTTGATTGTCAATGGAGATGAATTGCAAAGACTCCGCAGCTGGATTACGCAAAGCCAGTGTAAGTGCGATGGCGTTTTCCTCGTCCTCCCAGCAGTTGGTCTATTTCTATTTCTTATTTATTGCCCATTGCGTCTGAGCATCGAAAGATGAAGGCTTCATTTCCTTCATTCGAAGAGAATCTCCAGAAATGTCCGAACCTTTTGTTGCTTAACAATTGTAAGCTCTTTTCTTAGGTCTTCGACTTTCTTTTCGATACTTTCGAAATTATACTCTACTTTTCCGACTTTCTGTTCAATTGCTTCTAAATAATCAACTACCTCCTCAACTTTCTCTACTACAGCCATAAATGTTCTTTCGACATTCTCAAATAGCTAATCAATCACTCGAGGACATTCTCAAACTTCTTAGCCTGTTCCTCGAGTTGTTTCTCGAGCTGCTGACGCCGTTTCTCGTGTAGCTTGTAGAGCTGTTGACGTTGCTCCTCGCGTTGTTGTTCAAGCTGCTTTTCATTGTGTTATTTTGACCCTCTGACCATTGACGTTGTTCGTCGCTTAGCCTTTCTAGAGATATATTTTGTCCTTCCATAGAATTTTTTTTTACTCCGTGGGTGGTGGAAATCTCAAAGAAACGATGAGCACGTGCCCAAAGTGTGTGACTTTAACTCCACTAAAACCACCACATTTTTTGTATTTTTATTGCAACTAAGTATGCGACTTATCTATCAATTTTGTTATCACGAGTAGTGAATGTTTGGCAGGCAGCTTTCCTGAGAAAGTTCCTGCTCGCTCCACAATTAATAACGCGGTTTGTTATTATAAGGCCAAATCTAAGGGCTTAGTTCTTTGAAGACGCCGCAATAAATTTGTTTCTTCAAGAATTCGAAGGACCGTTTGTTAACGTTCCCTATAAACGTTTTTTTTGTTTGCGTGCAAAATTGTTCGTTTCATATTTAACCGCGGGAATACCCAGATCTATGCGTAGATCTTCATTCCTAATATACCACGGCGCATTGACGAATGATCTTAACATTTTATTTCAAAAGTTTATAAAATATTTAGATTCGTTTCATTGGTACAACCCCATAGTTGTATTCCATATGTCCACACCGGCTTTAGCACTTGCTTGTATAATAGCACCTTGTTATCAAGGTTAAGCTTCGAATTTTTTCCGAGTAACCAGTAAAGTTCCTCGCATTTCTTTTTTACATGCGACTTTTATTTTAATTTTGCATCGATTGTCATTCCGAGATAATTGGTTTCATTTGCAAAAGGGACTCGAACCGTATTGAGAAAGACTGGCAAATTGTTTGTCCGCTTATACGAAAAATCTACATGAATCGATTTGCTCTCGTTAAGTGCAATCCGCCAGGATTTTGTCCATTCATTAACCTCGTAAAGAGGCCTTTGTAATTTCATATTTGTTTCCTCTATTGTTCTGCCAACTGCTAGCTGCATCGTCAGCAAACGTGGCAACTATTGTATCATTTGTTTGCGATATATCACGTGTAAATAGGAGGTATACGACTGGGCCAAGGACGCTTCCTTGGGGTACTCCTGCAAATATTTG
Source organism: Rhingia rostrata (assembly GCA_949824845.1). NCBI lineage: Eukaryota > Metazoa > Arthropoda > Insecta > Diptera > Syrphidae > Rhingia > Rhingia rostrata. The sequence goes on from OX463759.1 coordinate 34,477,584, forward strand.
TTTGAACTCCGAATATTCGTGTCAAAGTTTCACACGGAAGAGTCTATGCTCAAGATACGGCACGAGGATTTTATATAATTTTTCAGGCAGAACTTGTCTTAGTTTGTATTGAAGGCTTCTATTCCAAACTTTGTCAAAAGCTTGCGATACGTCATGAAATACGGCTGAACAAATTTTTTTTTTTCAAAAGCTTTCTCAATTACATCAGTAATTCGATTCGGTAAAAGGCGTTTCTGATCAATAACGGGGTGTAAGCGACCGAGTAATATCCTTTCAAAAACTTTCGAAAGTATTGGAAGAAGTGAAATGGTCTGTAAGGTTTTATTTCAATCAGTGATTTTCCTGGTTTGAGAACCATAAACTGTAATAAGGTCATAACCCGGAGATTTTTTAGGCTTTTATTTCTTTATTTCCCGTTAAGGCTCGGCAATACTAACTAGATCACTACCGGTTGTAGTCTCAAATAAATGAATGTTTTCTGAACCATCAAGTGGCTTAAATGTTTCCTCAAGATCTGCGTCAAAAACGTACGCTTTTTGTCCAAACATCTTGAGTTACCCTAATTAGTGGCAGAGCGTTTTTTGGCCGTTTTATGACTTTAATTGCTTTCCAAAGTGAATAATTTGATTCTTTTCCAGCGGTTAGGCTTTGCAGATATGTTTCTAGTGCATGTTTTTTAAAGCAAATAAAAAACCGACTGCGCCCGACGATCTGCAGTAGGGACACAACGTAAGTTGATAATCTTAATCATCGCCCTTGCATCTGCAACAAGATCACTGGCCCAAGCATAAGAAGATGCAAAATAACAGCAGCCACTATATCAAAGATGGCCTATCTTTATTCGGGTCTCAGTTCATCAGAAAAAAAATCGATACCGAAAGCGTCGCCACAACAATCATCTTCAGAACCGTCACCGCAACAACCAACAATGTCCACAGTTTCACTGGTGACGAGCCTGTCACGAGTAATGCACCACAATTGAAGAAATTGATGCAGTGGTAAGTAACCAAAGTGTGAAATACAGCTGCGGAAGAATATCCCATTTTTTGTTTTAGCTTACGGACAATACAACATACGAAGTAGATCCCAAATGGCTATAGCACATGCAGAATCCAGAGCAGCCATCTATGATTTTTGATGGTGAAGGTGACAACAGCCAGCTTACATATAAAGATCAATCAATTGCCCACAAGGCCTACGAAGATCCACAATAGACTCGTCATATGCGCCAACTACAGTACGAATAAACGCCACGACAATCAATGATCCATTAGTCGGCGACGAAAAAAACTTAGTATTCATTTTTGTATATTATTTTCCAAACTAAGTTTAATTTACAAAACTAAGACTTAACACTTAATTTATTCTCATTTCTTATTTATAATTACTACTATAACTCACTACTCAAAACAATAATTTGTTCCTTTATATATAAATAAAACAAAACATTTCTCTTAAAAATTATCAGTCAACTTCAATTGCCAAAAGAAGTTTAGATTCCTAACTACACGTCAATTCTAAGCCAGTAGCAAAATTTGAGACTAAGGAGGTAAAGCGTAAGTAGCACATCAAACATATGTCTATGGATTAGGACATGAGTCCGACTTTGCTTGTCTGGACTACTGTATGTAATTTGTTCTTCTATGTTGTAAATGACCTTGCAATGAACCCTCTGTAAACATTTTTGTAACCCCATCTATTACTTAAAATCAGATCCTTAATATAAGCACTGAACAGTCCCATTTCTTATAAACGGGTCTGTTAAAAACTAACTTAAATTGTAACCAACTTCAAGTTGTTCATGACTTTGAAAAAAATGGGAACTGCTACGAACTTCGGGGCAGATCTTTTGTTATAAAAAGGGGGAAGAACGTTTTACTCTCTCTCGAAAAACGCGAAATTAAAGTAACACGTTTTCATAAAAAAAAATAAAGAGGCTTAAAACTCAGGTGTGGGGTCGTGATACCCAGTCAAGTATTTCGACTTTTTTTTGTTTTAGATATAAACGGGAAAATTAGCAAAAGTGCGGAAATAAAATATGCCGCGTGCCATGCATAAGCAAACGCTTATCGAAGAATTGAAGGAGGCTGGAGTGGAATTTCCGTCAACAGCCACCCATGTCCAACTTCGGAAGTTATATGACGAGCTAAATAGGTGTGCCGAAGAGATTCCTGAAGAAGATGTTCCTGCCGAAGACATTCCTGCCGAAGACGTTCCCGCCGATGATGCTATTAATGTGGCTAAATGTGCTGATGAGATTGACGCCGTTCACGAGGAGCTGACATATCTACGCAAACAGCGTGAAATAATGGAACTCCGCAAACAAATAAGAGAGCTGGAAAAGGAGACAGTATCAACCAGCGGACGGCGAACAGATTTTGGCGATATCGAGCACGCGGTACCGAAGTTTAGTGGCGATGACCCTGCTCATTCCGTCCGTCACTTTCTTCGTGACTTTGACGAAATTATGTGTACAGTTAATGCAGACAACCGTTTCATGCTGCTTAGTTTGCGACGCTCTCTCACTGGAACCGCCAGAATATTCCTAACAACAACAAACGCCGTAAGCTACGACGATCTGGAGTTAGCACTCATTCGCGAGTTCGATGTTGCTATGTCTCGGCAAGACATCTATCGGATGCTGAGCCAACGAAGGTGGAAAAAGCAAGAGGAATCACTGCATCGCTATGTCCTTAATATGCAGGCGATTGCCAAGCGGTCTGACATAGGTGAGCTGGAGATATTCGACCTTATTATCGATGGGATTGGTAACGACATATCCAACGCCAATCTGTTGCTGGGCGCTCGCACAGTCGAAGAGTTGAAGCAACTGATCAATCGCTATCAACATAAATATTTCAACTCTAATACTCCGAGTGTGTCTGGACGCAATACAACAACTGCCGTGATGAAACCTGCCGTTGGGACGAAATCGAATGCCGAAGGGAGCCTTACGTGCTATAATTGTTCGCAGTCTGGACATGTAAAACCGAATTGCCCGTTTCCGTTACGTCAGAATGGGTCCTGTTTTCGGTGTTGGAAGATGGGCCAAAATTACCGTTCGTGCACAAATCCAAGGAAGGTATTACCCAGAACCGACGTCTCAAACAAAAGAAAAGAAGTTGCTGCCGCCTTAAGGGATGATCCTGACGATTCAGATGAGGAAGCTAGTTCCGTTATAGGAGCTATTAATTGTGTAGGTATTGCCTTTAAAATTGATTCGGTGAACAGTATGGAATTTATTTGTTTGTTTTCTCTTTTTGATACGGGCAGTCCAATTAGCCTGATAAGGCAATCATGTGTTCCGAATGAACTACCAAAAACAATGACAGCGACATCATACCGCGGAATCGGTGGGCATAAATTAAATGTTTTGGGAAATGTCACATTTATTGTAAAATTCGGAAAGAAAGTAAAGAAAATTAAAATTAAAATTGTGCATGCTTTCAATATATATTTAACAACGACAGTAATAATATATTCTAGAGAAAAATTAACTTCACTTAATATAAGCGATAAATTTGATACTTCGAAACCGAATGACTTTTTATTAGTTCTTGATAGATAGGGCCTTTTGAAAAATAATTGTTTGCATGCCACAGTTCTGGGGAATAGTGTTACCGAACTGATTTCGGAAGTTGAGTCAACTCAAACAAATTGTGATTCCAGTAGTTTTTATACTCCGAATGTACCCGATATTTTTAACATTGAATACATTCCAGACGATATTAATTTAAACGTCAATTGCGAATTAGATAAAACTTGCCGTGCTGAATTAAATGACTTGATTATAGATTCTTACGTAAGTCCGAAAAATATAGACGTAGAACCGTTAGATTATGAGATGAAGATTTATTTGGTTAGTGACAGTGTTCCCTTTCGGTGCGCTCCAAGACCCCTTTCTTTTTATGAAAGAACGAGAGTCCAATCAATTGTTAGAGAATTAGATAGAGAAGGAATTATAAGGCAAAGCAGCTCACCCCATGCCTCGCCTATTGTATTAGTTAAAAAGAAAAATGGTGATGTACGAATGTGTGTTGATTATCGTGGCTTAAATAAAAATACTGTCCGGGATAATCAGCCACTGCCGCTTATTGAGGATTGAATTGAATATCTTCAGGATAAAAAGTACTTTACACTTCTCGACCTGAAAAATGGGTTTCATCACGTTCGGATATCTGAGGAATCTATTCCTCTTACGGCTTTCGTGACTCCGAATGGACAGTGGGAATATCTAAGAATGCCATTTGGGCTCAAGAACGCGATTCATTAATATTATTTTTCGTGATTTAATTGATGCTGGGAAGATAGTTGTTTACATGGACGATATACTTATTGCTTCAACAGATTTTAAAGAGCAAGTATCCTTATTAGAAGTTGGTTTAAGACGCATTACTCAAAGGGGTTAGAAGTTGAACCTTGCTAAATGCCAATTTTGTTATAGTAAGATAGAATATCTAGGATATTCCGTTTCCTCTGCCGGGATTACACCAAGTGAATCTCATATTAAGGCTATAAAAAATATCCACTACCAACTAACCAAAAACAAATGCATTCGTGCCTTGGATTATTTTCCTATTTCAGAAGATTTGTGCCTTCATTTTCCAGAATCGCAAAACCATTGCAAAATCTTTTAAAAAAAGATGTTAAGTTTAACTTTGATAGTCAATGTCTTGAAGCGTTTAATGAATTAAAATCCAGCCTAATTAATGCACCTATTCTTGCTATCTATGATCCTAAAAAAGAAACGGAAGTGCATTCTGATGCCAGTTCAATCGGTTTTGGAGCTGTTTTACTCCAACGCCAGGAAGATGGAAAATTTCATCCCATATCCTATTTTTCGAAGACTACTTCTCCTGCTGAATCAAAGTATCATAGTTTCGAATTAGAAACGCTTGCCATTATCTGTGCTTTGCGACGTTTCCGTGTTTATTTAGAAGGGATACCCTTCAAGATTGTTACAGACTGTAATTCGCTAACACTGACGTTACAAATTGCGAGATTTGCGTTAGAGCTCGAATATTACAATTATAAAATACAACATCGTAGTGGTGTATCCATGGGCCATGTAGACGCATTGAGTAGGTGCCAAGTTTCCTCTATTTGGATGGAAAGTGATGTAGACTTTCAGATTCAGGTTACCCAAGAGCGGGATGATGTTATAAGAGGTTTGCGCGAACGTTTAGAAGTTGGAGAAGTTAAAGGGTTTGACCTCACTGATGGGCTTGTCGTTAGGACAAAACGAGAAGGGTATAATGTTTTATTCGTTCCCACTGAAATGGAAGATAACGTAATTCGACTGATGCATGAAAAACTTGGACATCAAGCAGTCGAGAAATGCTATGACAAAATTTCCATGTATTATTGGTTTCCTAGGATGCGACAAAAGATTAATGAGTTTATACAGAACTGCCTCAAGTGTACAATGTATGCCACACCGGTCCGGGCTGGAGAAAGAAATCTCTATAGCATACCTAAAAAACCACTACCTTTTGATTTTGGTGACAATAGATGCTTTCACGAAGTATGTTAAACTGTATCCTACAAAGTCGACTAGTACAAGGGAGGTCATAGCTGCGCTTGAGAAGTATTTTACTTACTATAGTAGACCTAGAAGTATTATTTCTGACCGAGGCACGTGTTTCACGTCTTTTGAATTTGAAGACTTTTTGTTGCAGCGAAACATAGGACACGTTAAAGTAGCTACTGCTTCACCGCAGGCAAACGGGCAAGTCGAAAGAGTTAATAGGGTAATCAAGGCTATGCTTGGCAAGTTGAGTAACCCACTGAACCATGCGGATTGGTCTAATAGATTATTAGAAGTATAATATGCAATAAATATCTCTGTTCACAGCACAACTAGGAATTCTCCTAGTATGCTTTTGTTTGGTACTGAACAGCGAGGCAAGGTGGTGGATGAACTCACTGAATATATAGCACACAAAATGATCTCAAATAGTAGTCAGGATTTTTCTCAGATTCGGGCAGAGGCAGCAAAGGATATTGATAAATCACAGGAGTTTAATCAAAGTTATTTCCTTAAGCACAGTAACAAAGCGAAACATTATCACGCCGGCGACTTTGTTGTTATGAGGAATATAGATACTACAGTCGGATTAAATAAAAAGTTTTTACCAATATATAGAGGGCCGTATGTTGTCCATAGAGTTCTTTGAAATGATAGATATGTCTTACGGGATATAGAAAATTGCCAGTTGACTCAGCTTCCTTATGACGGGGTTGTTGAAGCTAATAGAATGAGGAAGTGGCTTTTAAAGACGAGATGAGATGGCCATAGCTATACGGGAACCAGGCAATGCTTAGTTCATAAAAGTAACGTAATGAAGAATTGTTTGTTTTGTTGTTGTTCGTGGTCGACCAACTGTCAGATTGGCTGAGTTATAAACACTTTTGTAACCCCATCTATTACTTAAAATCAGAACCTTATTATAAGCACTGAACAATCCCATTTCTTACAAACGCGTCTGTTCAAAACTAACATTAAATTGTAACCAATTTCAAGTTGTTCATGACTTTGAAAATTTTGGGAACTGCTACGAACTTCGGGGCAGATCTTTTGTTATAAAAAAGGGGGACAAACGTTTTTAGTCTCTCTCGAAGAACGCGAAAATAAAGTAACTCATTACAATCGAAAGAATATACAAAAATCAATTGCGTTTTCATAAAAAAAATAAAGAGGTTTAAACTTTTAATTTCCCAAAAATCTCTTGCACTTGCATTCAGAGTCAGACACGAATTTTATGAAATGAAAAACAAATGAATTAATACAAAATTCGATTTCATCCCCGAAAGAGTAAATAACAGCCATTTATCAGTTGTGTTATGTGTGTAAAACAGCTGATGTTGACATGTGTGAAAAAGTAAAATCCAAAGGTCGAATTACATCAATATGTAGTGGGATCATTTCCCAATGTCGGAGATAAATATTAAAAAAAAACGTTATGAAATTCGTTAATTTAAAATACATCAGTATTAATTTATATTATTTGATATTGAATTGGTTCAAAATAATTTGAATGGTTCGATAATGAATCATTAAAGTAATGGATGACATAGAAAGTATTTTTATAATATTTTAATATATATTTTTAAACATTTACAGCCGTATATATAGAGAAATTTTTAATGTTTCCTTATTATTAAAAATCTCTCAGTATATTTTAAGTATCAAATCGGTGTATATAATCGATTTTCACATTTAAGCAACGTTGCTGTGTAAAGAAATACGTTCTCTAATGAAGAATAGTCGATCGTTTATTTCTTCCTCTTCTGATAATCTTATTAATTTTAAGCTTAGTTTTGCATTTTAATTTTTTTTCTTAGTTTTGGGGAATTTTGATCCCATTATTCACATTTTCTAATAAGTATTAGAAAACATCAAAATAAGATACTTATTTTGTTTGTACATGTATGTTTATGCATATTGCAATTCTTTATTAATAAACATAGAACAACAACGAAATATAAAGAATTAAGAACTTACTACTGATTGAAATGCCCTAAACTTGAGAAATTTATTTATATGTAGGTATGTGTGTGTGTGTTTTTTTTTTTTTTTTTTAATTCTGAACTTCTAATTCTTTAAACATTAAAATTAAATAATTGTGATATCAATTTTTGTTAATAAGTAAAACCTAATGTTAATAATTGTAAATAGATGAAAATGAAATAACCAGTGTGATTCAGATGTTAACGGAATCATAAATAAATAAATACATAACGAATATATGATTAAATTATTTTCAACTGCGGACAAGATTCAAATTTTAGCTTCATGGGAAATATTTAAAAATGCAACATCCACAAAAATTTGCAAAATTTGAATTTGGACGTTATTTTTCGTTTGAAAATTTTGAATTTGGCAGTTGTCTACGTTTTGACGTTTAAATTACCTGGCGGCAGACAAGTGTGTGTGAATCAAATATGTGTGCAGCGATATGGGCTATAGTGAGTAATTTATCTGTCAAAATTCTGGAAAGTTCCAGGATTAGCTTGTAGGCAAAACGTAAAGTCCTGGAAAGTTTCCTATCTCTTCCTTACTTCATACAGTCAGTACAATTTCGGATGTCATCATCAGTTGTTATTAATTTATTTTGTTCTTATTCTGTTGTAAAAATATGGTGAAATTTAAATTGTTGTGAGATTTTATTACCAATTTTAACTGGAAATAACAAAAGGAATAGAAATAAAAATTGCACACAAAGCCACAAGGTATGTGCAAAATAGTAAAAAAAAGGTTACAAATAAATCAAACTGCTTATAGAATTATTGCAGGAAGTTTGTGCCAAAAAAGTCTCAATTATTGAGACGCCAAATTTAAATTTAATCCCTACTTCAACGAATTGGTTAGTTTTTATTTTCATTGATAACTGCACTTAATATTTTTATTTTATTAATACGGCTAATAATATTATAAATATCATTTTGAACATTAACTATATTTAAATAAATGTTGAATAATTTCTTAATCTCAAATATCTCTTAATGTATTTTAAGCGCTAAATCATTGTGTATACTCGAATTTCCTATTTTATCAATTTATGCTTTATATATTATCAGCATGGAAGGTTCGGAATTTCAAGAAATTTTGATCCTACATGAATTGATTTATATTTGTCCATTCTCAATATTTTATTTTTGGTATAAAAGCACACAGAATATCATACTCAGCATTTTTTGTATATATATACAAATATCTATTTATAAATAAAGCTAAATGTCTTACATAATATATTAGAACCTGAATTTATATAAATTATGAATAAATGTTTAATTTATTGTCAATCGGCGAAATTCAAATTTTAGGTTCACGGGAAGTTATTAAAAATGTAACAGCCAGTTAACCAGCATTCCATGAGGTGTGGGCAAAAAGTGGGGAAATTTTGAATTTGGCCTTTATTTTTCGGTTGAAAATTTTGAATTTGGCAGTTGTCTACATTTTGACGTTTAAATGACCAGGCGGCAGACAAGTGTGTGTGAATAAAATATCTGTGCACCTATTTGAGCCGTCGTGAGTAATTTATCTGTCAAAATCCTGGAAAATTACAGGATTAGCTTGTAGGCAAAACGTAAAGTCCTGGAAAGTTTCCTATCTCTTCCTTACTTCATTTCTGCTCATCATGTTGGAGGTATATTACGTCTGTTGCAAATACTATTATCAAGCTTTACTAGCCTGTCGAAAATAAGTTTATTCGTTTCGCTTTGTTCCTCAAGTTTTGAAGGAATAATCGAAAAAACGTTGGAAACGGGGTCAGCTGAGATATTTTTATCAGATACTGTAGCTTAGGCATAAGTTTGTACATTTTGGATGTACAAGATCCGATCGTATTTCTGATGGCTGAGGTATTTCTTTAATTTTTTTATTTTCGATTTTTGCCTGCTGTAGCTTTGAGATAAGTTTAGGCGACATTTTAGGCTTTTGCTTAGTTAAATTAAATTTCTGTGAAATTTTACTAGTAACTTTCGTCCGTTTTTTGCAACGTTTTAGCTATTTCGCAGCCGCGGAAATTTGCGGGATGATCGGCTTTACAATTAATGCAAATAGCAACAACATTAATAATTGTTTTGATTTCATATAATTATTTATCCAAAGTTTCTGCTTTATCGAAAGTGAGTATAAATAATGGCAGACCACACTTTATTATATTTGCTTCACCATCTTTTTGCTGTTTGTCTCGCTTGACAATGTGAACGTTATCTATAACTTTATATTGTCTGTTCATATCGCTAACAATGTCATCCTTGAAGCATGACTCATGTAACTTTCTGGGTCTTTAACGCAGACTTTCCATTTTTTTAAACATTATTCTATTGGGGTATATTAGTTTTGATACATAGTTTGTAACATAGAGAAATAATTGAAATACCTCAAAGTATATGGATCGACTCAGAATTTTCAGCTAGGCTAATGAAATTTATTAATGTGATCCTTGTACGTTCTGTTCGAACAAGTGTACAAATTTTTGAAATCCGCCCACTGCTACGCCCGCCCCCTGTTTAGACAGACCTAATTTTATGCCTAGCCGTTAGAGATTTTGAAAAGGTGTCTGAGGAAGATATCTAGGCATTCCTAATGCCTAGACGCCCACTTTTTGGGGGCGTTATTCGTGGAAAAAAATTTTTCGGTAAAATTTTTAACTTTTCGAAAAATACTTGACTTTGGTAATACAAACATTTCTTCCATATATCATTTTTACCCACGCCCACTTTTTGGAGGAGTTTTCATACAACAACCATTTTATACCCTACGCCATACAATATGCAGGAGAAAAACGTTGTTTTTGTTCGAACCATACAAGATTTTGATAAACTTTCTGAACAATATGTTGCGAAAATTTGAATTTTAATATTTCTTTGCCATAAAATCCACATTTAAGGGATATTAATTTAAAAGATGGGGTAGGGTATAAAACGATCCACACAGTGGATTGTAGCCTTTTCGTATGTTTTTTAAAGTGAAGTTACTTGCAGGCTACCAAGTAACTTCACTTTAAAAAACATACAAAAAGGCTACAATGGTAACTGCAATTTGTTATAGTCATCAATGCAGATCACATTAATTGGCGGTGGGGCCGTTGTTTCAGCTGTTTCGCTTTGTTTATATTATAGTCCAAAAGCGCTCACGAACCTCGTTCACGATAACATCATCTGTGTGTCGACGTAGCCGATTATGGTAAGCAACTATCACGCACGATTCTTCGGGAGGATTATCCCTTGGAAAAGGCATATGTCACTTGAAAAAAATCGAATTCGTATTGTCTGTGTCACTCGGCAAAGAAACACTTACGCTTCCTCAAGTTTGGGAGTTGTTAAATTCCTCCTGTTGAATTCAGTCCAACGACACTTGGCTACAAAATTTCTCACCAATCACTGCGCATATGCTACGACGCTCTTAAGTCTGGTATAGTTGTAGAATTCTTGAATATTGTTATAACTTCGCATTGGAGTCTGCGAACATACCCTATTGTGTGAACATCGAACACTTCCATTTAGTGTCAATAAGTGTTACTGGATGTGCACACTGGAGGGAATGATTGGAAGCGTGGTTTCTGTCAAAATCACTTCTCGAAAAATACAAAAATTGCGGGAACCTCCTACAATATGCCATCTCTTTCAAGATCAGTATGTGGAATGGTATAAATAGAGATGAAGCGAAAACCAGCGAGTTAGTCTAAATTGTGCGCGGGTCACAATTTAGACTAACTCGTCTGAATAGTGTTAACTGAGTGAATTACCTAAGTGAATTTTAATCGTTAGTATTAGAATTAAAATATGTGTAATTGAATTGTTAAACAATAATAAAATCATAACCATTTTGTAAATAATATAATTCTAGAAATACGAGTGTCTTTATATAACTTATTGTTAAACATAAAATAGAAAAGCGATTTTTCATTCGAATCCCGACTTCATTCTACATTGGTGTCAGTATGGGATAAAACGTTAGCTGGATAATAAGAGTCTTGACAACAGCGACCTGTGAAGAAACGTTGAATTCGAGAGTCTTGAGATCAAGAACATATAGTGAATCGTTAGAAATGGAGAATAGTTAACAATTATTTGGTATCATATAAAGAGTATGATTGTGAAAAAGGTGTGCTTAAAAAAATGGTTCGCAATTCATTAGATCAGCTGATGCGGAGCTGAAAGCTGAATTGACTCTCCGGAATCTTTCCCCTATAGGATGAAAGAGCGATTTATTTATTCGTCTTCACGAAGCAATAAAGCAAATGGTGAAGATACTTATTCGATGTTCTCTGATTTCGAAGAACAACAAGTAAGAGCAGGCTAGCAACTCGAAGGGCTACGTGATGAAAAGTGCCAAGATTCCTGAAGCCAAAACAATGAATTGGAATTTCAGCTCGAACAACAAGGCGAAGACTAACGCCAACAGGTCGAGAAACACTGTACGAAGTTTTAGAATGTGCTCGAGTCAGTTCATGGTAATTGATTATCGATTTGAAAAAATCGAAACTACATTTATGGCGGTAGAACAGAAAGGTAGATAATTATGTGGCAGCAATCGAACAGAAAGTCGAAAAAGTGAGTATAGTTTTGAAAAAAAATTGCGCAGAAAGTTGAAGATCTAGCTAAATACCTTGAAGTTGTTAGAAAACAAAAGGTTTGGACGATTTCTGTCGATTGTCCATGAATGAATGAAGTGAAGCCTACAGCTTTCGACGGTCATATGCAATGGCCTATTTACAAGAAACAGTTCGAAGCTGCTGCCATGACCAACTGCTGGGAGGACGAGGGAAATGCCATCGCACTTACACAGGCTTTGCGTGGTTTAGCTACGGAGCTTTTGCAAAACATCCCTGTTGCCAGCAGAGTTCAGCAGAGCGCCAAGCAGATGTTTAACGCCTAGCAAATACTGATGGGTTGCGTTTTGTGAGTATTAACGTGGAAAATCTATCTGGTGTACCCTATAGGTATTCTTAAGACTTCGGAGTTTCCATTTGAAGTTTAATGCAAAGAAGTATGCACTCTTCTGCAGATCCCGAAAAGATTGAAGCTATAAAAAATTCGCTGGTCCCCAAGGACAAACATCAATTTAGGAGCTCCCTAGAACTTGCGTCTTATTACCGGTGGTTTTTAAGAGGCTTTGCTGGCATTGCTAAAAGCTTACTTCAACTAAGTGTAATAATGCTTTATAAAGACTTAAACACCATCTATGTCAAGCGCTGATAGTAGATTATCCCGCCGTTAAAAGGATATTCATTGACGATGTCGACACAAGTAATTTAGGAATTTGACGTTTTATCGCAAGTACACGAGGGACAGAAAAGGGTGGTGGCCTACTTCAGCGAGGTTTTGTCCAAACCAGAAAAAAAACCATTGTGTGACCAGGAGGTAACTCTAAGCGTTGATTTTGGTGACGAAGCATTTCCATAAATATCTCTATGACAGGAAATTCCTTCTTTGTACAGACCATGATGCTCTTAAGTGGTTGCGTCAGTTTAAACGTTGCTATATGGATTGGGCAGCTGCAGAACTCCGATTTTAACATTCAGCATCGTAAGTGCACCCTGCACGACCGTGCTGAATTAACTGCAAGCAATACACCCGCTAAGAACAGAAGAAGCTCGTCACCACACGGCGAGCTCAACAACGGTAGGACGACTGAAAATATCACAGAAGCGCAGATAGAAGACCCTGACATTGAACCGATTCTTACCTCGAGGGGACACGTGGAGAAACCAGATTGGCTAGAAATTTCGGATCGTACTCCAGTTTTTGGGCACATAGGGATTCTCTTCACGTCCAGGATGGTATCTTAAAGGTAAAAGTACTATAGACACTGTCGATGCTGATGATATGGAAGAACCACTTCTGCACCCTGTTAAACGGCGATGACGAACAACATTCCGCTGTCAGGCAGAACGAACCATTCAATACTGGCAACAACAGCTAAAGCTGCCAACCACCCGACCTGAGAGAAGTGAAGATAGCAATATCTTAACTTAATAAGGCTGCAGGAAATGACAGCCTTCCCGCTGAGCTTTATAAAGCCGGCGGAGATGACCTGGTAAGTAACATCCACCAACTCATTAGCCAAATCTGGTCGGAAGAAAGTATGCCTGAAGAATGGAACCTTAGCATCGTTGGCCCGATTCACAAAAAAAGAGACCCTCTAAAGTGCACCAACTACAGAGGCATAAGTCTCCATTAGTCTCGTCCTCAACATCCTAACTGCCGTAATATGTGAACGCCTGAAACTTTTTACCAACTACCTGATCGGCCCTTATCAGTGTGGTTTTAGGCCAGAAAAGTCCACTACCGATCAAATGTTCACACTTCGGCAGATCCTGGAAAAAACCCAAGATGTCCAAATCAATACACACCACCTTTTCATCGCATTTTATAGAGACGAACGATGCACAGCCATGTCTAGTTATGGTATACCGCCCAAACTCGTCCTTGTGTGTAGGATGACGATCGAGAATTCTCTGCTCCATCAGGGTCAGAAACGACCTCACCGACACATTCGATACCAAAAAATGATAGGAAAGGTAGAACGAGAATCATACCAATTTTTACACAATATATATTACATTTAAAATAAATGATAAAAGCTCTAAAAAAAATTTAAATAAGAAGATATTTGTATTTCGGCAAAATTCTTTGAGTAAAGGAAAGAATGGCAGAAAATGGAGTTGTTGGGAGTTCTTGTGCAGGATCCAGCGGACTGGATACTAACCAGATGGTACAGTGTGACGAATGTGATACCTGGTATCACTTCACATATGCCATCGTGGACGAGTCTGTGCCTGGGAGAGAGTGGAGCTGAGAGAAGTGTAGGATAGACACAATGATTCGAGCGCCACAATCACCACCCAAAGGTCATCACGAGCAACATGAGCAGTAGCTGGACCGTATGATATATAGGCAGGTAAGAATAGATCAGACCAACTGCATGCACAATCAATTGTGTCGAAAGTAGTCGTGACAAATTGAAGATGAAACTGGCGCTTGCACTGCACAAACAATGCCTGGAAAAGAAGTACAGACTTTTGGCACTGGCGGAAAGCAATGATAAAGAAGATTTACCGAGAACACTTACGAAGATTGAAGCAAAGAAACTTCCTGTGTTCAGCGGGCGACCAGAGGAGTTATTGGAGGAGTATTTAGTTCGACTACAACGATCTCTGAAAGGGAAGGCATTGGAAGTGGCAGGCCACAATCTGTTGCTACCAGAAATTATTTGGGCGACCGGAGCAAATTATTAGTTCGCTGCTTCGCAAAATAAGAGCTCAATTTGAAATTTGGATGCTGTACTAATGGTTGCGAACAACGACACCACAACTTTGCTACACAATCAGCTGAGTCCTTCAACAAGTGCTCAGGCATTCACGTTCTGTTCCGTATAGTTCCAGTGACAATCCATGCGAATGGAAAATCGGTTGAAACGTACGCATTTATGGATAGCGACTCGTCATTGACCCTGATGGAACAAGAAGTAGCAGACGCGTTGGAACTAAAAGGTATCGATCGACCATTTTGCTTGAAATAAACTGTATACGTTGTTCGAGTGGAGGAGAAGTCGCAAATTTATTTAAGTAGTAGCCATGACCAACTCAAGCCCATTAACTCACGTGTCGTTGGAAGCGGAAGATGCTGAAGCTTAAACTCCCAACCATTTTCTTCTGGGCTAACCCGAAGGGAGTAAACTACCTGGAGTATTCAACGACAGCGACTTGCATTTGCATAAGAGCTGGAGAAGAAGCCAACGTCTAGCGAATTACTTTTGGAAAAGGTGGGTACGGAAGTACCTTCCCACTTTCACTAAGAGGACAAAGTGGTTCAAACCTTTGGAGCCAATCAAAGAGAGAGAAATAAAAGTCATCGTGGATGAGAACTTGCCGAGAGAAAGTTGGCCAGAAGTTGTTACAGTCACTTCATACAAGGCCCCCCCTTCGGGTTAGGGGTCAGAATATACCCGAGGTAAGGCATGCCTGTCGTAGAAGGCGACTAAAATCCACTCCCCGTATACCGAGTGTAAAGCGTATACAAACAACAAAAATGCAATGAGTACAATGAAAAGATTTACTACCCCAGGTGGCAATTCAGTTTCACTGGAAAATCCACCCTCTACGGAGGTCGGCTCTACGGATTCTGGGGAGAGCCAATTATTGCAAATGTGTAACCCTTTCGGGAAAAGTTCAAGGGTAACGAGGTCAACTACATCAGGATCTCAAAAAAATATATGTGTCTCAAGGAGCTCGACAACACCAGAAGTGTCAGCCCACGAAAAACGAGACTCAGTGAAAAATAAGAGCCTAAAGGAAGAAAACGACGTTCTTCGAACAAGGCTTTACAATGTCGAACTGCTATGCGAAGAGCTTCGTAAAGAAATTCTCCATCTAAAGGAAGAAAATATGACTCTGAAGAGTTCATTTAAAATACCAAAAACAAGTTCAAACGGCCCCGTGAATTCGGAATACCACACGGATGAAGAAGAACTCATTCGCGAAACTGACTGGATCTTAAAGAAAAGACCAGTTAAAAAGAGGAAAGCTGTATCCTCTCCTGAAATAATAAACCGCGACAAAGAGATTATTAACAAAGCGAAACAGCTAAAACAACGTCCCCCACCGCCAATTAATGTGATCGGTATTGACGACTTTAACAAGTTGCATACCTTGCTAAAATCGTTGCCATTATCGGGCTACCAAGTAACTTCGCTAAGAAAAAATACATGGAAAGTCTGCGTTAAAGACCCTGAAAGTTACCGTCTATTATCTCGCAAGCTTAATATCGATAAAATAGAATGGTATTCTTTTGAAAATAAATCTGAAAGGCCTTTACGCGTTGTAGCTAGAGGGTTACATGCGTCGTGCTTAAAGGATGACATTGTAAATGATCTGAAAAACAGGCAATATAAAGTCATAGATGCCGTTAACATTGTCAAACGAGACCAAAAGCAAAAAGATGGCGAAGGAAATGTAATAAAACGCGGCCTTCCTTTATTTATACTCACTTTCGATAAAACAGAAAGTTTGAACAAAATTTATGAAATAAAAACAATACTTAATATTGTTGTAAAAATAGAGCCTATGCGTAAGGATTCCAAACTAGTTCCCCAGTGCAAGCGCTGCCAAGGATACAATCATACGCAAAGCTATTGTCAAAAAGAACCGCGGTGTGTAAAATGTGCCGGCAATCACCTGACGGTAGATTGTATGTCAGATAAAAAAGCTCTTGCTATCTGCATTAACTGTAAAGGCAATCATCCGGCAAATTATCGCGGCTGCGAAGTAGCTAAAGAGTTGCAAAAAAGACGGACGAAATTTAATAGTATTAATTCACAGAAATTAAATTTAAACAAGCAACAGCCTAAAATTCCGATTAAAAATATGTCGAAGAAAAAGCAGGCCATAATCGAAGAACCTAAATGTCCACAAACTACGCGGCCATCAGATATCCGTTCGGATCTTGTACATCCAAAACCAAATGTACAAACGTATGCTCAAGCCACAGTATCCAATAACGCCCAAAAAAATATCTCACCTGACCCAGTTTCAAATGTATTTTCGATTATTCTTTCAAAACTTGAGGAACAAAGCAAAACGAATAAACTTATTTTTGACAGGCTCGTTAGGCTCGAAAATAGTATTCGCAATAGAAGTACCACACCTTTAACAAGAATAGATTGCTTAAAATTCTTACGTGGAATGCCAATGGCCTTTGGCAAAAACTTGGAGAACTTGAATTATTTATGCAGGAAAAAGATATAGACATCTGTTTAATATCCGAAACTCACGCAAAGAGTAATTCGAACTTAAAAATAAAAGGTTACCTCGACTATCATGCTCTACATCCATCGAATAAGGCTAGAGGTGGAGCCTCACTATATATAAAAGAGTGTATCGAACATTCGATTGATCTTAAACTAGAAATCGAAACAATGCAAGTTAGCTCTATACAAGTCAAAAGCAGACAATCCTTTCTGAAGATATCGTCTATTTACTGCCCACCACGATGCAAGGTTGAGAAAATTGACTTTGAAAACTTGCTTAATTCCCTTGGACAACGTTTTGTCATCGGAGGGGACTTTAATGCAAAACATACATTCTGGGGATCTAGATGCATATCACAGAAAGGTAGGATGCTTTATGATATAGGTAGAAAGTACAATACCGAATTTCATTCTACGGGAAAACCAACTTACTGGCCAACTGATGCTAGAAAAATACCGGATTTGATCGATTTTTTTATTGTAAAAGGTCTGCCGTCCAATCGAATCAAAGTTGAAGAATGCTTTGATCTTTCCTCTGATCATTCTCCAGTCATTTTAACAATGAGCGAGTCACTGATTATAAATGAAAAACCACCCAGATTAACAAACGCGAAAACCAACTGGGAAGGTTTCAAAAACGATATTGAAAATAATATCCGACTGGGTGTATCGCTTAGAACCCCATTGGAACTCGAAGTCGCTGTTGACTCATTTATCAATACCATCCAAAAAGCAGCATGGAATAATACTCCTCAACAGAACAAAATAGTGAGCTATAGTAAAATTAAGTACCCCCGTGAAATACAAGATTTAGTAAGACAAAAAAGAAAAGCTCGTAAAAGATGGTACCAAACTCGTGCCCCGCAAGATAAAACACATCTCAATCGGTTGAGTAATTTGCTATCAAATTCGATTAAATACTTTAAAAACCATTCAGTAGAAACTTATCTGCAAAGCCTAACCGCTGGAAAGGAATCGAATTATTCGCTCTGGAAAGCAATTAGAGTCATAAAACGGCCAAAAATCGCTGTGCCGCCCATTAGGGTAACTCAAGACGTTTGGGCAAAGAGCGATAAGGAAAAAGCTGACGTTTTTGCCTCACATCTTGAGGAAAAATTTAAGCCATTTGATGGTCCGGCGCAAAATGAAAACATTAATATATTCGAGAGTACAACCGATAATAACATAGTAAGATATGCAAGTATTGCCGAGCTTAAACGGGAAATACAGAAACTAAAGCCTAAAAAAGCTCCGGGTTATGACCTGATTACAGGAGAACTTCTTAAAATGTTGCCTCGGAAAGCATTAACTAAGCTTCTTTTTATTATAAATGCAGCAATCAGATTAGAATACATACCAAGACAGTGGAAAGTCGCGGAAGTGATTATGGTTCTAAAACCAGGAAAATCACCGAATGAAATAAAATCTTACAGGCCTATTTCACTTCTTCCAATAATTTCAAAAGTTTTTGAACGGATATTACTCGGTCGCTTACACCCCATAATTGAACAGAAACGTCTTTTACCTGACCATCAATTTGGGTTTAGAAGTAAACATTCAACGGTGGACCAAGTACATCGAATTACAGATGTAATTGAGAAAGCTTTCGAAGAAAAGAAAATTTGTTCAGCCGTATTTCTTGACGTGTCGCAAGCTTTTGACAAGGTGTGGCACAAAGGCCTTACTTATAAACTAAGTCAAGTTTTGCCAGAACAATTATATAAAATCCTCGTGTCGTATCTTGAGCATAGACTCTTCCGTGTGAAACTTGGAAGCGAATATTCCGAGTTCAAAGAAATAATGGCAGGTGTACCGCAAGGAAGCGTCCTTGGACCAATCCTGTACCTCATATTCACTCGTGATATCCCACAAACAAACGATACAATAGTTGCAACGTTTGCTGACGATACTGCTATACTAGCAGTTGCCACAACAATAGAGGAAACAAATATTAAATTACAAAACGCTCTTAACGAGGTTAATGAATGGACTAAATCCTGGCGGATTGCACTTAATGAGAGCAAATCGATCCATGTAGATTTTTCGTATAAACGGACAAACAATTTGCCTGTATTTCTAAATACGGTTCGAGTCCCGTTTGCAAATGAAGCGAAATATCTCGGTATGACACTCGATGCAAAATTAAAATGGAAGTCGCATGTAAAAAAGAAATGCGAAGAACTTAAGAATAAATACAGAGAACTGTACTGGTTGCTCGGAAAATATTCGAAGCTTAACCTTGATAACAAGCTGCTATTATACAAGCAAGTGCTAAAACCGGTTTGGACATATGGTATACAACTATGGGGTTGTACCAGTGAAACGAATCTAAACATTTTACAAACTTTTGAAAACAAAATGTTAAGATCATTCGTCAATGCGCCGTGGTACGTAAGGAACGAAGATCTACGCAGAGATCTGGGTATTCCCGCGGTTAAAGATGAAACAAAAATTTTTGCACGAAAACATAAAAAACGTTTATTAGGACACGTTAACACAACAGTCCTCCAAATTCTTGACGAAACAAATATATTGCGGCGTCTTCAAAGAACTAAACCCTTAGATTTGGCCCGATAATAACAAACCGCGCTATAATTGCGGAAAAGCAGGAACTCTCAAAGGAAAGTTACCTGCCAAACATATTATATAATCGTGATAAAAAAATTGCTGGATAAGTCGAATACTTAGTTGCAATAGAAATACCAAATGGGTGGTGGTTTTAGTGAGTAAAAATCTCACACTACTTTGGGCACGTGCTCATCGTGTCTATGAAGATTTCCACCAGCCCACGGAAAAAAAAAAAAAAAAAAAAAAAAATACAAGGCCCCAGATGGACAACTAAGGCGAGCTGCTGTTAAGACTTCGACTGGAATTTACGTTCGTCCTGTTGTTAAGTTAGCGGTTCTACATATCAAGCAGCAATCATAACAGGATGAGAAAATTATCTAAGAAAGCTGCCTCATCGAGGGGGAGAATGTCGCTGACAGAAATGAAAATAACAAACGAATGAAGCCGCACTCAACATGAACGCCAAACCCAGACAACCTCACGAACAAACCCAGGCAGTTGACAGGAGTAATTTAAAGTTTCTGTTAGTTTTATAAATTTAAAAAGTGACGCTATTAGCGATTCTACGGTAGAACAAGAAGCATAGCAATTTTAAAGCAATATATATTACATTTAAAATAAATGATAAAGCTCTTAGAAGTATTTTTTTATTTGGAACGCTAATCCGCATTAAAAGAGATACTATATAAGACCCTGATCATCCCAGTGCTGCTCTACTGCGCTGAAGCATGGACCGTCTCAAAAGCGCATGTAGAAAATCCTTTCAAAAATCTTCGGTCCCGTTTGCGTTGACGGGCTATGAAGACGAAGATATTTCCAAGAGCTATACGAGCTGTACAGCGACATGCCTCTGGTCACCACACGGCGAGCTCAACAACGGTAGGACGACTGAAAATATCACAGAAGCGCAGATAGAAGACCCTGACATTGAACCGATTCTTACCTCGAGGGAACACGTGGAGAAACCAGATTGGCTAGAAATTTCGGATCGTACTCCAGTTTTTGGGCACATAGGGATTCTCTTCACGTCCAGGATGGTATCTTAAAGGTAAAAGTACTATAGACACTGTCGATGCTGATGATATGGAAGAACCACTTCTGCACACTGTTAAACGGCGATGACGAACAACATTCCGCTGTCAGGCAGAACGAACCATTCAATACTGGCAACAACAGCTAAAGCTGCCAACCACCCGACCTGAGAGAAGTGAGGATAGCAATATCTTAACTTAATAAGGCTGCAGGAAATGACAGCCTTCCCGCCGAGCTTTATAAAGCCGGCGGAGATGACCTGGTAAGTAACATCCACCAACTCATTAGCCAAATCTGGTCGGAAGAAAGTATGCCTGAAGAATGGAACCTTAGCATCGTTGGCCCGATTCACAAAAAAAGAGACCCTCTAAAGTGCAGTCACTTCATACAAGGCCTCAGATGGACAACTAAGGCGAGCTGCTGTTAAGACTTCGACTGGAATTTACGTTCGTCCTGTTGTTAAGTTAGCTGTTCTACATATCAAGCAGCAATCATAACAGGATGAGAAAATTATCTAAGAAAGCTGCCTCATCGAGGGGGAGAATGTCGCTGACAGAAATGAAAATAACAAACGAATGAAGCCGCACTCAACATGAATGCCAAACCCAGACAACCTCACGAACAAAACCAGGCAGTTGACAGGAGTAATTTAAAGTTTCTGTTAGTTTTATAAATTTAAAAAGTGACGCTATTAGCGATTCTACGGTAGAACAAGAAGCATAGCAATTTTAAAGTAATATATATTACATTTAAAATAAATGATAAAGCTCTTAGAAGTATTTTTTTTATTTGGAACGCTAATCCGCATTAACAGAGATACTATATAAGACCCTGATCATCCCAGTCCTGCTCTACTGCGCTGAAGCATGGACCGTCTCAAAAGCGCATGTAGAAAATTCTGTGAAAAATCTTCGGTCCCGTTTGCGTTGACGGGCTATGAAGACGAAGATAATACCAAGAACTATACGAGCTGTACAGCGACATGCCTCTGGTCAAAAAAAACTCCGCATGGACGTTTAATATGGCTAGGACATGTAGAACGAATGGACACCAATACTCCGGCTCGCAGAGTCTTTGATTTCCAGCCAGACGTCGGACGCAGTAGAGGAAGACCTCGCCTTAAGTGGCGCGCACAAGTAGAAACCGACCTCAACCCACTTAGAGTGCGCAACTGGAGGTAGTAAGCTAAGGACCGGGCTAATTGGTGTGGGACGTTGGTTGAGCCCCAGGTTCATTCCGGGCTGTAGCCCCTCTTAAGTAAGTAAGATAATGGTGCACGAAATTAATCTTTGGTATTCGTTTTCAAATAAATGTTATTGAATTGCTAACGAGAATAAAGTCATATCCGTCTTGGAAACAATACAATATAAAAAAAGAGTGTTTTAATAAATTATTTTGTTAAAAATAGAACAGAAAAGCGTTTTGTCATTCAAAGCCCGGCTTAATTCTACAATATGCTGTCGACCCTGACATTAAAATGGAATATTTCGAGGAGGTTCTGGGACGAAATATTAACTGCAAATACTGAGCAATAAATGTACCATCAATCAATGTATAAATAGCAGCCTCAAACAATTTTTTTGAAGAGAAAGTTCCCAATGATTACACTTTAATAATTAACCCTTCATTTTTTGACACATGAATTCCAGTTTGACATTCTAGATGTTCCATTCCAATCAAATAAGGTTAATAGGACCGCTAATCTTAACATATTAAAACCATGTTACCTATAAACGGGATGATATTAGCATATTACTGAAATTTGATTTGTTAATGGAAATTCAGTATATATCGATAGTATTTTCAAATAGTATGCTCAGGGAAAACGTAGCATTACAGAAACAATTTAAAAAACGCTTTTAATTAAATAAAAAATAAAAATCTACTCCAAAAAATTGGCATTTACCTTCATCACTAACTCATACATAAAATTTCGCTGACCTGGCAATGATACGACTGGATTGTATTGTTGGCATGTAGTTGGCAGTTGTTTATTTATTTAATTCAGATAAATTGTGTCGAGTGAGAGAGTTCAAATGGAAATGGTATATTCGGAAAGTATTCGCGACGAATGTCAAAGCGAGATACGTATATTTTCCTGAGAATACAATCAGAAACTGAAATCAACAAAATGGGAACGTGTACACGCCGTAGTTTCACTCCAATTGTACTCGTTCGTTGAAACGTTGACGTCGTCGACATTTTTCTGTTTTTTCTTCTAAAAGAAAGGTAAATTGCGTTTTAGTGCATTTAACTTCGTCTATTGTTTCATATATTTCTGTAAAAGTGGATTAGAATGCAACAGAATTTGTTTTATTAATTTCATGTTTTGTGGAAATTATTTCTTGAGTTAATTTTATTTCGGCTTATATTTATCAACGGAGTTTTTCTTTTAAGATTTCCTTAAAAAACAATGGCACCACCACAGAGGATGCGAATTGCTAACGAAAAAGCAAGCAAGAATGTTGTAATGCGTGGAAATGTCCCAAAATCATCGGTAAGTTTATAGAATTTTTTTTGATAGTGATTCTGTATAATAAATTTATAAAAATAAATTACGAACAAAATTGCCACGCCATCTATCTAACTAAAGGTAATGGGACTTGTTAACGCAGTTGAACATTATCTCTTGCAACCACTGGAATCATACGTAGACATCTGAAAGCGATTGGAAACGTGTCAATTTTAGCTTACACGTCGGAATATTTTGTTTTTGCAATTGCAGCGCAATGAAAGCCCAATAATAGTTATCAAGCAGATTACGATTTGTTAGTGAGGGTTTTTGGTTAAATTATCCCAATTTGACTACAGGTGTGGTCAGATCTAACGCATGTATGCCCAAATTATTTTTATATGGTAATGGCTTGGCTATTTCTTAAATTTACATTTGTTATGTATGGTTCAATTGTATTATGGAACAGTGTAAAAAGAGGTTATCGCGCTTAGGTATTGGTTTGGAGTCTGCCAAAGTTATGAGCACCTACATTAAGATGTCGGCAGTAACAGTTTTTTTTAATGTTTAAGTAATCAAATCATACCGCAATGAGCAATTGAGATGATCAATAATTAAAATGTTATACAAATTAGTGCTCTTCTGTTCAAAGGTCAGTTTATTTTGATTTGATCAATTTACATGGTGGGTGAGTTTTAGTTCAAAATTTACCGGATAAATATTGCAGACGTTGCATTTGTAATGGGGTCATGATACGTGTTTAGTTCTAGTAATAATGTAGGTAAAAATAATGTATGTGTTTCGCTGGCATGTCATCCATACCTCGGAGATTTGTATTATGTATGCAACCAATTTGGAGAAATATATTCGTCATTCAATTTTCCTACATTGCTATAAATATCAGAAAGGAATTTCCTCTTTGAAGATGCTGATATGTAATAGAGGTAGCAAACCAAACCAGTTAGTCTAATGGTGTTTTCCATTGGTAAATCTAGATTTCGATCTTTTTTGGTGCCAATGGAGCCCATTGGAACAATGGATTTTTGTTTGTATTTGTGTCTGTATTGCTGAATTTTCATGTTTGTTAAGTTAGTTTCGTTGTTGATGTTTCCAGTCACATAGGTTTTTTGTTTTGGATTTAGCTAATATTTCAATTATACGGCTAGAGTTTTAATAATTAATAGTGTTTTTTCACAACCAAAATAATAATAAACCAAAACGATCACTCTTGTCATACTAACGACTTTCAATCGTATTTGTATAAGTGCAAGGAGGTGTAGATCTGCCGCAAAATACAGCAAAATTGAGCTGAGATCATAAAAAAATATGTTTGTTTCCCAATGGAACACAACTGTGAAAATCGGACTTTTGATATATATGTCTTGAAAAAATTTGATTATCTTACCATTGGAAAATGGTTCGCTCGAAAGTTAACTGCTTCAATTGGACTTCGTTGAATAGAACTTTCGATTTCGGGCGGCAGTTTGTAGTGGAATTCGTAAGTTATTATGCTGATAATCAAACATTTTAGTTGACTTTTATTTCAAATACTTTTTTATCAAGGTCATTTTGGCATAAATTTTATAAGCACAATGGATTTTATTATCTTTATTGTTTAATTACTTTGTAAATACTTTTTTTTAAGTAAATTAGTTCTTTATTTTTACATCCTATCCCATAAAAGGTATATTAGTTTTGACATTACGTTTGTAACATAGAGAAATAATTTTGATGGATATATCTTAAACTATTTGGATAGAATCAGGTTCGCTAGGTGAGTCGATCCCTCCGTCCGTTTGTGTGTCATCGACTTCTGGGCCTTATGGCGTTTTCCATTATTAAATCTGGATTTTGATCTTTTTTGTTACCAATGGAACATGGTTTCAGACTGATCTTTTTTTCGTGGTTGTATTGTTGTAATTTCATGTCTGTGAAGTTAGTGTCGGTGTAGCTGTCAATCGTCCAGTAACACAAGTTGTTTGTTTTTGATTTAATTTTTCACATCGGACTACTGCAGCTTAATGGTTAATAAAAACAAAAATCACTCTAGTCAAACTGACACCTATCATTTGTAGTGATGCAAGGAGAGGTAAATCTGACGAAAGATCCAGATCTGCAAAATTGAGCTGAGATAAAAAAAAATAATTTTTTTTGCCCAATGGAACACATGAACTGTCATAATCGGTCTTTTGACAGATATACATAGATAAAAAAAACAGATTTTTTAAGTTTTGAGCTAGAGTGTTGATTTTTCGTATATAGGCTCTCTGTCCGACAAAGCAGAACAGAACAGCAGGTGTTCCTGTGACTGGTATGGAACTATTTTCTTATTTTTTACTCGATATTTTTTTCATTCTTTGCCTTTTAATGTACCATACATTGTATGCCAATACATTTTCAATTCTAGGCAAGGTTTTGTTTGACGTTTCCATTTGTCATGCAAATTATTTGCCAAAGGGCTGATGGCCAATGGCCTGAAAGTATTCCAGTGAATAAGGCCGTCTTTTGTTTTTGTGTTGCAGCTAGCTAGCCATCAGTTCAATTTAAAAATCTTTCGTTTATGACCCATACAGGGGCACAAACCCATCTTCTCCCTTCAGTTTGTGTGTTCAAAGTTATTTATTTTGCCACATTTAGGTGTTGCTACGGCTGGGAATTAAACCCAGACCGTCTACACGGCAGTTCATCGCACTAACCATCGCGGCCCTGAGCCCGTAGGCAGATTGTTTAATTCTTAAAATCCCATATAATAAATAATTTGCTGCCTCCTTGTTGTTCTAATTCCATAAATAGTCAAATTTCCAAAACTTGTAATTCATAAGTGCTATTGTTCTTTCCGATTCGGTGACTTAAATAACTTTGAAGCATATTGTTCTTTTTTATATCCTATCCCATAGGGGATAGTACCAAAACTAAGTTTTTCTGTCAATTTCCTCCAATTAACTGAGTTTTTCAGTTAAATAAAATATATCAATAAACCAGACTAACCTGATTTATTTTTATTTCTTAAAATCTTTTTATTTTAATATAGCATTTTTTATTTTTTTCTGTAGTTAGAAACTTGCAACTTTTTTTCTATCATTGCTTAAAAGTTATTTTCTATGTTCAAATTTATTATTCATTTGTTGATTTGATTTTTATAAAAAAAATAAATGGAAATGATCAACCTAAAACCTTATTTTGTCCAATATTTGAAAAATTAAATTTTACTTTTTTTGTGTTTTTTTTAACTCAGACTATTCTTCTAGCAAAAAATAAAATTTAAAAAAATTTAAATAAAAATAAAGCTCTTTTGACAGTTACTTGTGTCGTCGGGACGACAAGCACAACTAATGCGAGTTCAAAAATATTAGGAGATTTTAGTTTCAATTTGTAAAAAAATTAAGGGATATTAGTATCCAATCAGGTACGATAAATCAAAATGTTCAATTTTTATTTGAGCGACTACCTTGATTTGCATCCAGTTCTTGGTCTTCAATGCTTTCTAAAAGCTTAGAAGTGAGTGGTCTGCCAATGTCTGGCTAAGTTGAATTATTGAAGCAGTTTGAATATCATCGCGAAGTGTAGCATTTGTTTTTTTTGAACAACTGAGGAAAAGCTCTACGTACATAGAAAATATTATGAGATTTAATTTAAAATACATTTTATATAAATATTTGAAGCAAAAACGACAGAAAAAAAAAGACATGAACATATGGAAGGAAATTTGAATTCCTATTACGTTATATATCTATTTCATGTTTAATATCTTCTTCAACAAAATAATTTTATTTGCAAATAATTTTTGACCATTGATCAAAACCAAGTTTAATCCAAGAATCGAGGATCCAAAAAGATTGCACTCGACAATGCTACGTTTTGCAGAAGAAAGCCTTCACGTTCTTTCAGAGGATCTAGTAGAGTTCACATACTCTCCTAAAAATTCCCAATCTATTGTTACTTGTATTTCAATCACGTGTTTTAACCACATTCGATAATCAATTTCCAAAGACGAATGTTTACATTTTGCCCTACTTCGAAATCAATTTTTCACTGCCTGAACTTTAAGATAAAAATGCCCAACCCTAAATAAGTTGTATTTACTATATCTCTACACCCTTCCATGTCTCAATGGTTGAAAGGTCTTCCATCATTTTTAACTAATTTAATTATTGAATCAATAAAATGTTTTTTTTTTTAAATTTTCCTTATGTTTCACCTTGCCTTCTTAAATTAGTTATTCCAAATCACAAAACTGTGCTCGCAATATATTGGAGTCTTACCATATTATCTGACCTTCTGCCCATTGTCACTTTTAGTTGCACTTAATTCCGCTGAATGCTTAGTGTTTAGTAATAACTAAGCAAGTGACCAACATGCAATACCGCATGCACTGTACATATTGTACAAATTGGAAATGTCTAAATGAGATTTGACCACGACCTGAACAAGAGCGAAAAAAATACGGGTAAATAAATCGGTTATGCAGTGATCTTATTTCATAATCTCAACGATTGAGAGTAATGTAAAAACTTAAGTATGAGAGTCATTTTCGAGCTCTGTTCAAAACTGAACAGAAGAATCTATATAAATCTATACAAATACAAATCAAATGTCGGTCGTTGGTAACCGCATCACCGATTTGTCTAATCTTTTAAAATCGTAATCATAACCCATCTTCGGTTTTTACGAAAAGAAAAATTGACCACGCCCAGTTTAAGCCCACTGGGAGTGGTTATCTAAAATTGGAGAAAGGTTGGACCTATTTTCATACCCTATCCCATAGGGGTATATTAGTTTTTACATTAAGTTAACTCACTTACTTAAGTGGAGCTACAGTCCGGAATGAACCTGGGCCTCAACCAACTTGCCTCTCCAATTAGCCCGGTCCTTAGCTAACTGCCTCCAGGTGCGCACTCCAAGTTGATTGAGATCGGCTTCTACTTGTGCGCGCTACTTAAGGCGAGGTCTTACTTTTTTGCGTCCAACGTCGAAGACTCTCCTAGTCGGAGTATTTGTGTCCATTCGTTCTACATATCCTAGCAATCTTAAACGCCCAATGTGGAGTTTTTTTTACTAGGAGCATGTCGCTGTACAGATCGTAAAGTTCTTGGTTGAATCTTCGTCTCCATAGCCCGTCAACGCAAACGGGACCGAATATTTTTCGAAGAATTTTCCTCTCAAATCGACCGATGACACAGCGGTTGGCAAGAGTAATTCTTCGTTTAAGTTCTGACGAGATGTTGTCAGAGTTAATAGCGGAGCCGAGATAGACAAAGTCCCACACTACCTCAAAGTTATATCTGTCAATAATGAAGTTCTGTCCAATTCGTCGTTGTTGTGTGTCGTTTCGTGTTGACGGCATATACCTCGTCTTGTCCTCATTTACTGCTAAATCCTTCCCTATACTAGCAAACGTGGCTATGACATTACGTTGGGTCCGACCAATGATGTCAATATTGTCGGTATAATAATATCGATTTTTGGAAAATGTGCCTCTGGTGTTGGCTCGTGAGTTTTGCACAATCCTCTCAAGAATCAAATTGAAGAAGTCGCATGATAGTGCATCGCTTTTCCTAAATCCTTTTTTGATATCGAATGTGTCGGTGAGGTCGTTTCCGACCCTGATGGAGCAGCGAGAATTCTCCATCGTAATCCTACACAAACACTTACGGCAGACAGGATCTTGTAGTCGATGTTGAGCAGACTTATGCCACTGTATCGGACAAACGATGCAAAGGCCTTATTAAGCTTGGGTTTAGATATTGGTATCCTCACTCCACTCAGGTCGGATGGTTGGCAGTTTTCGCTGTCGTTGCCAACATTGAATGGTCCGTCTGCCTGACAGCGGGATGTTGTTCGTCATCGCAGTTTAACAGTCTGCAGAAGTGGTTCTTCCAAATCCTCAGCATCGACTGTGTCTCAACTACGATATCACCTTGATCATCTCGAAAGGATTCTGTTCGAGCCTTGTGTAGGCATTTCTTTTATTATCACCCTGTAACATTTCAAGCGATTCGATAGTAAATACATAAGAAATGTTAACTTATCGATTGACCAAATGAAAGAACATACACATTTAAAAACAGTAATGTCTAGACAACTCGATTATTCCGAGACGCAACTAAATTTATATATACTACATCTTATGTACACGGTTCTTGTGTTATCGTCATTGAATACATTTTTTTTTATTTTTAATGTTAAATTGAGTTTCGTTGATATAGGTAATGTTCTTTGCCTGGTTATTGCCGTCCTACACTTGTATCCTTGGCTTTGACGTTTTACACTTTGCTAAAACTTGCGAACATCGTTCCTGGAGTTGCACCTCTCTATATCCTCGATCGCGCTTTTCTTGCTCTTTTTACTTCTTTCTGAAAATCCGATGTTCTTACCTTCTTCTCTGCCTATAGGGTCAGCGGTAGCTCTCGTCTTCACCTGCAGCTTAGCCTTGTAGGCCTCGTTCTTGGCTGCGATCATCTGTCGGCATTCCTCATCAAACCATCAAACCTAGCACATAAGTTGTTGCTGATCTAATGGCTTTTTGGCATCGTTGCCATTGTTCTTCGACATTTGATGCTGGTGGTACGGTGTTAATCGAGAGGATAAGGATCGTTGTCTTGGCGGTCTCTTGCGATTGCAGTCTTTCGACATTAAATGTTTTCACAGTATTTCTGGATTTTTGTGGCGTGGTGAAAATCCGCATTTTTACCTTGTCTGCGAGTCGATGTTAGCTCCTCGGAATGTTCAGACATCCAAAATACTAAATGTGTCTCTTGCCTATCGCAATGTGATCGATTTGGTTGACCGTTCGTTGATCTGGAGTCCGCCATGTCCCCTTATGGATATTGAGGTGAAGAAACCATGTGCAGGCTATAGTGGCATTTCGTTCCGTGGCGAAGTCAATTAGCCTAAGTCCGTTACCATACGTGTTGTCTTGTAGGCTTTGTTATCCGAAAATACTGCTAAAGATGTCTTCTCTTCCTACCTTTGCGTTAAAATCTCCCAGTACTTCGGTAGTCGCTCATATGTTTTGGCAAAGAGCTTATAGAAGAAATAATTAGCTATATCATCTTTTTCCTCCGTTGGGCCGTGAGCCCGTCACAAAGAATTTGTTACTTTTATAAGTTCGATCAAAGATTATAAAGTCATACAGATGACATATTGCATACAAGAAAAATTGTTCTATGGGGGGTCGTACTGTCACAGCCCGCATTATATTTTGATCGCGGTCTCATGTGTGCACGGGTGTGCCCATCCGTACCATGAAGCTCGTGAAAAAAAATCCTTTTTTTTGTTCTCAATGCGTCATCTGTATGGGTTTATAATCTTTGGTTGGATAAAAATCATATCATTTACGGTTTAAAGTATGTACGCAGAATCAAAGGTATGTCATCAGAAAAATCTATCATATTTCAAAGAACCGAACCTGCAATCTTTGCGGAATAGTGCGAATATCGAAACCAAGACATACGAATAACGAATTTTATGCGAGTAACGAAACTTATTTATCAGCAACGACTCGGAATTTCGAGTTGAATCGAAAACCCGTTACTGACTAACGAATACACACGGTTTACAATTGCTTTTCTCTCCAACCGAGTTTTTAAGCTCGCTGGAATTATCCGGATTTCCATCTCCAACTGAAATTCGGATCGGTAGTCATAATGTTACGAAATAAAAACCAACCACGTCCTTGTAATGGCACTCGGCTTGCGGTGAAAAACCTGATGAACAACGTTATCGAAGCAACAATACTTTAAGGGAAGTACAAAGAAGAAGACATTTTGATATCACGAATCCCAATGGTTCGGACTGTATGGTTTCCGCTACTACTTGCATTCGCAATGACAATTAACCAATCTCAAATTCTCAAGGCCGGTCATTGCGTGTTTGCGGTATTAACCTATAAAATCCATGCTTCTCGCATGGTCAATTGTATGTTGCTTGTTCCCGTTTCGGAACACGACCAGCGTTTTTTTTTACGTCCCAGACAAAAAAAAAAGATTTCCTGTATCATAACTCATTGCAATGAACAAAGTTATATCACAACAAAGCAGTCGAAAAAAGTATTTATTTAATTTAGGTTTTTATTATTTATATATATATTGGTTTTTTGGATTTTTTCAATCAAAATGTAAATTAAATACCAGAAGATTAATTGTGATTGCATATGTAAATAGAACATACCACAAACCTTTATAAATACAAATGATCATTCAAAAATACGTTTTCAAATTTTAAGGCAAAACAACGTTTGCCGGGTCAATTAGGTTTCGGTTGCTCGGTGGGTTTGGCCCTTAACATATAGAAATTATTTTCATGGATATATCCAAAGTATATATACTGAACAAATGTAAACATTTTTGGAATCCTTCCACTGCCACGCCCTTTTCTTAGAAAAATATTGTTTTTGGCCAAACGGTTGGACATTTTGAAAAAGTTTCTGAAGAACATATTTAGAGATTATTGCCACACCCACTTTTTGTGGGCGTTCTTAGTTAAAAACTGTTGTTGTACAAATTTTATAGGAATTCAAAAAACGTTTGACGCAAATACTTCCGTAATGGCTCTGGCTGTATATAGTTTTTTTTTAACTTTTTAACATAACAGAGCACTACGTTCTCAGTATCGTTTAACACAACCTTATAGACTACTTTAAATAAAAAACATTTTAAATTAAAAAAATAACCAATTTTTAATACCAACCCGGCACAAACAAAAATCAGTTATGTTGCTTAACATTGCTGCCGTATATGGTTTTATGAGAGATCGACATTCACAAATTTCGCTCCATAAGTGATTCCCTGTGAGTATACAAATTAATAAGTCAAAATAATTCCGGTAAAACAATATGATAATTCAGAATATCGCGAACACACATGATAAGTTCTGAAACTTAAGATTTGAAAGCCTATTTCTTCACATATTTAAACATAACCAGGAAATTCTTAAAACATACAAAATTTACGGAATGCATACCTCGTTAAATTTTTCTGAGTCCCATATGGAGGGCTCGCTGCTGAACTGAACCAAGTCGCAAAAAGTGAATTCAAAGATATAAAGATGTTTAGTAAATAAACTGCTATTAATTATATAAATTAATATTTAACTCGTAATAAGGAAAATTCTTAAGTTGTTTCTCATTCAAGATAAGAAAAATAGAAAATTTTTTTTTGAAAAGTAACAAAAGAAATAAGTTCATTTATGTCAAAAACTTGACAGTACTTTGTTATAAAATAAAAGAATTTTTTTTGTTAAAAAAAAACATTTATTATACATAACAAAATTCGTCATTTTCTTCGTCATCATCACTTTGGGGTTGGCCCTGGTGCTGTCTCGTTGTTAACGCTTTTTTGACTGGGAATGTCTTGTAGAAATTGTTGTATATTGGTGGAATGAATTTAATTAAGTACATCATGTCCCTTTTATTTCCGTTTGTTTTCCGTTTGTGTTTTCTTCTAAATTTTGAAGCGATTGTAGGGATCTCCCTCTTTTTACTTTTCCTAAGTAAACATCGTCCAACTACACTTCTTTATTCAGTGTTACTTTATATTTGAATGAAAATGGTGAATAGCTCTAGAATGGAAGCCAATTATTTTGAGCCATGCAAAATTGTGACCATCAACTGTTTTTTTTTCTGTTTGTTTCTAACGGGTGTTTTTGTTATAGGTTGGTTTTTCGAGTAGAGATAAAAATGACATTTTGTGGTCAAATCAGGCAACTCTAAAGCCACTTATGTTCAGTTTGGTTTGCTAATTTATCATGAACAGGTTGACAAATGAACAACGCGTGCGAATCATGCAAATTTATTTCGACAATAATGGTTCAGTTCGCGAAGTTTACCGCAAGCTCCGTCCATTTTATGGTCGACATTATCGTCCATCAGAGGAATTAATTCGGTTAACCATGGATCGTTTTCGCACTACGTTTACTTTATGTGATAACAAGCATCCGCAGAGACGTCGAACAGTGCGCACCGAAGAAATAATTTGCGCTGTAGAGCAAAGTCCTGAAGAGGACCCGAATTAATCAATTCGCTACCGTACACAGCAATTGGAGGTTTGTCCATCAATTTAATGGAAGATTTTGCGCAACTATCTTGGCTTACGACCTTACAAAATCCAGCTTGTGCAAGAATTAAACCCTCGAGACCATGCAATGCGTCATGATTTTAG
Source organism: Rhingia rostrata (assembly GCA_949824845.1). NCBI lineage: Eukaryota > Metazoa > Arthropoda > Insecta > Diptera > Syrphidae > Rhingia > Rhingia rostrata. The sequence goes on from OX463759.1 coordinate 34,511,053, forward strand.
TGTATGGGGTGAAAATGAAATTGATCTCTATCTCGCAAAATTTTGTTAAGTGATGAAGCTCATTTACGTCAACAAGCAAAATTGCAGCATTTTGTGTGAAAATAATCCACATGAGATCATCCTCATCCTCTTACGAAATGATGCTGGAGAGTCAGTTACCGTTAATGGAGACAGGTATAATGCCATGTGTGATGTATCAAGATTAAGTTGAACACGTTTATACTCTTTCTACTTAGTCTTTATTCTGTCCTTTTTCGATTAACACTTCCTTTCAGCTTGACACTTCCTTTAAGAGTGGCCATTCAACATACCTATGACGGATGCCATTCTATTAGGAATGTTTGCTTACAAACATATCGTATATATAATATAATACATTAGGGTGTGTTTACACTACAATACCCTCCCCCTTTTTAAAATCATTTTTATAAATGATTTTACAATATTAGGAATTCTATTAACAATTCATTTGTTTACATTTTTTTAATTCCGAATACAAAACATCAATTAGATTATTTTCTTATTCTAAGATAATTAATTTGAAAATATTAATCCATTTTGTTGTATAGTTTACAATATATACATACATATATATATATATATATATAAATAATATTGTTTACAAATACTTAATCTGAAATCCTTATCAATAAAAGTGAATAGCAAATCTTATGCGAATGTATTTGAACTGAACAGGTATGCTAAAAAAAAATTATTGGAAATACATACAACTTGCTTACTCTTACTCATTTAATTTGATCGATATGCCTTTTTACAGTTCTTCCATCTAGCAACTCGCAAAGATACAATCGTTTTCCAATTATTTGTATAATATATGCTTCTAACCAAATTATTTTATTTGCTTGAAACATTTTAATTTTAACATTTTGACCTATCCTAAGTACTCTTGCTTTTCTTCCTCTAAAATATTTCTTTTGCAACATTTTGCTTTGTAAAGCCTTTTTGTTTGAAGAATCTATATTTTCAGTTGCATTTTTTATATCTGGTATGTACAAATCTAATATAGTTTTTAATTTGCGTCCATACATTTCATCAGCTGGACAATAACCTGTGGAACAATGTGGAGTAACCCTGTAGGCTAATAAAAAAGTTTGTAAAGTGACTTCTATCTCGTAGCTAGTCTTTGGTTTTGATTCTAAAGCTCTGAAAAGAGCGTTATTGATGGTTCTCACTGAATTTTCTGCTTGTCCATTATTTTGTGGAAAATATGTAGGACTTGTTTTATGTTCTATACCATTTGCTGATAAAAAATGTTCGAACTCCGTAGATTTAAAAACTGAACCGTTGTCAGAGACTACGATGTCACATAGCCCATGCCTTGCAAACGTTTCTCTAAGCTTCTCTTTTGTAAATTGAGAAGTTGCCTGTTTTGTTTTAAATACCTCCAACCATTTTGATTTTGAATCAATAATAACTAGAAACCAATGGCTCCACTTAGGACCAGCGTAATCAATAAGGATGCGGGACCAGGGTTTCTTTGGAATCGGCCAAGGCACTAGTTCCGCTTTGGGAGGATTGTCGCTGTTTAATTTGCAAGCTTCACAATTCTTGCAAAAATTTTCAATGGATTTATTCATAGATGGCCACCAAAAGTATTTTCGAGCAATTGATTTTGTTTTGACAATGACCATGTGTGGAGAATGCAGTTCATTTAGAATTATACTCTGTAATTTTTGAGGAACAACCACACGATCTCCCCAAAAGAGCATATTTTCTGCAGTACTAATCTCCCGATATCTTTTCGTAAAAGGACTGTATTGAGCTCCTTTTAATTTGTGAATATCACCATTCTTAATTGCACTGAAAACCGTATTTATTAAAGGATCATTCTTTGATTCGTATATGATCTCTTCTTTTGAAATAGGCATGTGGCTCTTTTCACCCAAGAAATTGATTTGAGATATCTCTTCTTCAAATTCTTCATCTGCAGAATTGTGCAACCTAGAGAGCGGGTCAGCTATGCTTTCTTTACCTGGAATATGTTTTATTTTAAAATCATAACCACTTATGAAAGACGACCAACGTTTAAGTCTCTCATTTGCCAGTATAGGTGTTTCTTTTTCCGGATCAAAAATTCTTAGCAGTGACTTTTGATCTTTTCTTAATTCGAATTTTCTCCCAATTAAGTACAACCTCAACTTTTTAAACGAATAAATAATTGCTAAGGCTTCTTTATCTACGACAGAATAATTAATTTCTGCTTTGTTTAACCTTCGAGATATAAAAGATATAGGTCGTTCTATACCCTGCTGAACTGTAGATAAAACACCAGCAATACTAAATTTTGATGCATCAGTTGTTAAAATTGGAGTAGAGTTTAAATCGAAATAAGCTAGTGTTATATCTTCTGCTATTTTACTTTTTAATACCTCAAAAGAATGCTTACATTCTGAATTAAAATCAAATTTTACATCTTTTTTTTTAATAAGTTGTAAATCGGAGACATAATTTCTGCTAACCCTTCTATGAATCTGGAATAATAATTAACTATTCCGCAAAAAGCCTTAACTTCATTCACATTTCGTGGTTCTGACGTTTTTAAAAATGCTTTGACTCTATCCATGTTTTTGGATAAACCCTGGGAATTTATGGTGTGCCCAAGATATTCGATTGATTCAGATAGGAAAACACACTTGCTTCTGCTTAATTTGATTCCCGACTGTGAAAGTCTATTGAATACTGCTTCTAATCTTTCAAGAAGTTCTTCAGCAGATGACGCAGCTACAAGAATGTCATCAACAAAAGCGGCTACACCTTCTATACCAGAAATTATATTTTCAATTTCTTGTTGAAAGATATTCGTTGCAACTTTGATGCCGTAAGGCATTCTTAATACTTTAAAGATACCCATTTCAGTGCTTAAAGCACAAAGCATTTGAGATTGTTCATCTAAGAGGCATTGCATGAAATCTTGCCTTACATCTAATTTACAAAATATGATACCTCCATGCAATGAAGCAAAAATATCCTCGATGCGAGGTAACGGGTGATTAAAATCTTTTAGATGTTGGTTTAATGTGACTTTGTAGTCACCACATATTCTTATGCCACCCCCACTTTTCGGTACAACAACTATTGGAGTTCCCCACTCCGCATTATCAATTTTGATTATGAGCCCTTCATTCACCCACCTTTCCAATTCTGTGCGGACGATCTCTCGTTTAGCAAACGGTACTTGACGTGGTCTCCAAAATTTTGGTTGAACATTATCTTTGAGTTCCAATGAAATTTGTTTATATTTATACATGCCTAGTTTATTATCGAAAAGTTCCTTGTACTTGTCTAATAATTTTTCTAATGAAAGCTTACTTCTACAATCTATTTGCTTATCTACATGCAATATTGAAAAACAAATGTTAAATTTATGGAAAAAATTACGACATAGTACCTTTGCTGTGGCATTCTCTATTACATCCATATTTAATGTTGAAATTCTATTTTCAAATTTAATTGGTACATTAAAATAACCAACACAATTTAACGATTCACCTGAATAAGAGGTAACATTTTGTACGCTTCTTGTAAGTACAACATCTTTGAAAAAAGCTTTAAATATAGTTGCTGGCATCGCTGATATTGCCGCTCCACTGTCCAGTTCAAATTGCATTAATTTACCTAGGATGGAAATATTGATTACAACTGGTTTATTTACATTTTCAACTAAAATATTATTTGCTAACTTATCTTTTATATCTACAGAATTAATATGTATTGTGCTGATTCTCCCCTGTAGTCCTCTTGATTTGTAGGTTCCAGTATTTTTTTTTTGATGTGCTTTCTTGTTTCGCTCTTTGACGACATGCTTCGCTTAGGTGTCCCATTTTTCCACACGTAGAGCATTTATATGTCTTGTACCGACAGTTGTTTGGCGAGTGCCCAGATTTGTTACAGCGATAACATCGAAATTGAGTATTATTATTTTGATGCTTTGTACTACAGTTGTAACTGCTCCAGCTTGCTGAACCGCGTTGACTGCTTGGCTGTTACTGTTTCTATTTTCACTTGCCTGGGCCAATTGTAATGCTGTTGGAAGGTAAATATCTTTTTCTTCTGCTAAGCGCCTAAATATTTGTTTACGGAGACCAGTGATAAACTTGTACTTTAGCAGTTACGATATCTCAGCACCGAATTCACACTTTGATGCTGACTCCATAACGCGTGCATACCATGCAGTTACGGTTTCGTCCTCATTTTGGACTATTTCCATGAATTTTTGTCGCTCATTCCACCGGTTTTGTGTAGGAACATAGTGTTGGTCGAGAATCACACAGAGTTCCTTAAAGGTTTACGTCTCCGGTTTATCAGGTGTTGTAAGATTTCTCAGCAGTTTGTATGCTTGGGGACTAAGTACTGTGATGAGCACGCTTACTTTTTCTTCAGGTCTAACTTTGGTTATATTGAAGAGATGTGCGAGTTTTTCTTTATATACAGTTTGTCAGCTAATTCTTTGCAAAGTAAAATAAGTCACACAATCTCAACTTAAACATAATTATTTATTGGGAAAGGCACTTGATTTCATATTCAGTTTTTCACAATATTTTTCATAGTATGTATTCTTAAATAAAATAATTAACAAAAGTAAAAAAATAGAAACGAAAACATACAAAATTCATATAAAAAAAAAACAGCAAAAATTAGTTGTCTATTAATTCTTTGCAAAATGCAAACATTTATCTCAAAAAATGGTTATCTTTTTAACATGAAGCTATAATTGGCTAATATTTTGTATGTCCGCCATTAGCATCCATAACTGCCCTGAGGCGCCGCGACATCGACGAAATAAGTGCATTTATGTCATAGTATTCCGGTATTTTTAGCCACTCCTCATTTATGCACTTAACCAACTCAACTTTTGTAGTAGGGCTCTGTTTAGCCACCCTTTTTTTGAGCAATGCCCACAAATTTTCGATAGGATTGAGATCCGGACTCTGGGCGGGCGTGTCAATCACTTTGCTGCAATTATAAGCAGCCAGGTGCGACACAGCAGCGATTTGTGCTTCGGATCATTGTCTTGGTAGAGTTTGTATTTGAGTTTGCTGCTGTTTTCTGTATCAACGAAGCCAAAATTGTACGCACTTCTTGACAATTCATTTTTAAGTATGTCTAAATAGAACTCTTTTGTCATAATGTCGTTAAATATGCGCAGCTCTCCAACGCCTTTGGAAGAAATACAACCCCACACCATTACTGAAAGCTTGCCAAATTTAACAGTAGGTATAATGTTTTTGTCCTGGAGGGCTGTTTTCGGTTTCCGCCAAACTTTGCTAGGTCCATCATGATAATACATCATGATCTTGGTTTCGTCACAAAAAATTACGTCACTCCAGTACTCGGGAGAACTGTTAACATTTAAAGTTGCGAAGTTTAAGCGCTTCTCAATGTTCACAGCAGACAGCAATGGCTTCTTCCTTGCTACATATGATGAGTACTTGTGGCGATTAAGTACTTTTCTCACAGTCTCATGGCACACGGTCTTCTTGCAGTCTGTTTTGATGTCATTCGCCAACTCCCTGAGGCTAGTTTGCGGTTTATTTTCAATAGTTTTTAAAATTTTTGAACAATCCCGCCGAGAGAGCTTTGGTGGTCTGCCTTTGGAACTGTATAATTCCAGTCTGTTTTCTTTTTCCGCACGGTTAATATTATTATAAACTGTTCTTAGTTTAATTTGATATGTTTCAGCTAACTCTTTTGCTGTTTTTCCTTTGTTAAAATGAAAGTAAACTAATTGTATCAAATTATCCTTAGTGCGTTTGCCAGGCATTGCAAAAATCCTCAATTTAACAAAAACGTGGACTGATACGAAGCAAATTTTAAAACGAATGAATGCAAGGAAGACTAGAAAAAAAACACGCCATCGGTCGCTTTGAAATTTGTGGTCCCGTTAGTTTTTCTATGGTCTTCTTTCAACCAGTGTTTGCATTTTGCAAAGAATTTATTGACAGAGTCATAAATGCCGTTGTTTTGTTTTCTGCATTTCTTTTACGTTTTACTTGGAATTTTCTTATTTTTTCTTGTCATATCTATAGCTTATATATATCTTAACAATAATTGATAATCAAAATTTTCCAAAATAACGCTTTTATTTATATTTTTGTTGTTGAAGTTGAGATTTTGTGACTTATTTTACTTTGCAAAGAATTAGCTGACAAACTGTATTGCCCAGTCGTCTGTTGCTGGGTTGAATTGCTTCGTGTTAAGAACGAAATTGGAGAGCACTGCATGGTTAGAGTAGCCTTCTTCTTCATCTTTGGTTCCTTCTTCTTCGAAACCTCCACGGTTTGCTGTTTTCCTTTACCCATTGTGTTTAATGCACTTTTTGTGTTTTTATTTTTTATATTTTTTATTTTATTTTTAGCCTATTTGGTATTTTTAAGTTTTGTTGGGTTAGAAATTAAGACTGTTTTATGATAACTTAGCACGATTTAATTGAAAAACTTTTTTTTTATTTTATTTTGGTTACGTATTAACTTTTTCCTCGTCGCCAAATTGTGATGTATCAAGATTAAGTTGAACACGTTTATACTCTTTCTACTTAGTCTTTATTCTGTCCTTTTTCGATTAACACTTCCTTTCAGCTTGACACTTCCTTTAAGAGTGGCCATTCAACATACCTATGACGGATGTCATTCTATTAGGTATGTTTGCTTACAAACATATCGTATATATAATATAATACATTAGGTTGTGTTTACACTACACCATGATAACCGACAACCTTAGTTCTTGGCATGAATGTGAACGAGATGTGGTTCCAACAAGACGGCGCTACATGCCACACAACGCACGTCACAAACGATTTATTGAAGGAACCATTCGATGAGCGCATAATTTCGCGGAATGGACCAAGCTACCAAGATCGTGTGATTTGACAACATTGGGTCATTTTTGTTTAGGGATATGTGAAGTCGCTCGTCTACGCCAACAAACCAGAAACGTTAGGGGACTTGGAAGCCAACATTCGTGGCGTTATTGCCCACATACGGCCGCAAATGCTCAAAAAAGTGAAAAAAAATTGCACCTCTAGACTTGTCTTTATTCGAACTAGCCGCGGTTTTTAAAAAACATGTTTTTTCGGGTTATATTTTAGAGTTTTTTTTAATGTTACGGACGTCTAGCTTGATTTGCGAATGGAATTCCAGCTAATGCTTCAACCGATTTTGATGGTCGACCACTCATTATAAAGCTGAAGAGGTCGAGTTAACGAAAAAAATACAACATTACATTAAAACTACATTCAATCAGAAATACACGTCATTTTGTATATCTGTACTCTTCAAAATCATCAAAATCATACATCCTTCCGTTTTTGTTCCGTAAAACTAATTAAATGGTTTCACAACTCCAAAACTAAAGTTTTCTCCACATCTATTTTACACCAAATAATACTGCATCTAAAATTATGTTTATAAAAGCGTTTTTAAAAAAACATGTTTTTTTCGGGTTAAATTTTAGAGTTTTTTTAATGTTTCGGACGGTAGCGTGACTTGCGAATCGAATTCCCAGCTAATGCTTCGACCGATTTTGATGGTCAACCACTTATAAGCCCGAAATCATATTTAAACGATAATGGCATAAAATTATCCTTCCAATTAAGCCAAATTGATGGACATTTAAACGATTTTCTTCTGTTTTATATTAATTCGAACTTCTTAACCTTTAAAACACACGCTTTACAACATTGGTCGATAGAAATTCATTTCTCTTCATTTCAGCGATTTCAAATATTGGGAGTTTGATTTTAGCACGTCTTACTATTTGAATGCTGTATCATAACTCATTGCAATGAACAAAGTTATATCACAACAAAGCAGTCGAAAAAAGTATTTATTTAATTTAGGTTTTTATTATTTATATATATTGGTTTTTTGGATTTATCAATCAAAATGTAAATTAAATACCAGAAGATTAATTGTAATTGCAAATGTAAATAGAACATATCACAAACCTTTATAAATACAAATGTTCATTCAAAAATACGTTTTCAAATTTTAAGGCAAAACAACGTTTGCCGGGTCAATTAGTGAAAAAATAAAACAAAATATAAGTTTCGGTTGCTTGGTTGGTTTGGCCCTTAATACAGAATTTATTTTCATAGATATATCCAGAACAAATGATTATTGCCACACCCACTTTTTGTGGGCGTTCTTGGTTAAAAACTGTTGTTGTACAAATTTTATAGGAATTCAAAAAACGTTTGATGCAAATACTTCCGTCATGGCTCTGGCTGTATATAGTTTTTTTTTTAACTTTTTAACATAACAGAACACTACGTTCTCGGTATCGTTTAACACAACCTTATAGACTACTTTAAATAAAAAATATTTTAATTTAAAAAAATAACCAATTTTTAATACCAACCCGGCACAAACAAAAATCAATTATGTTGCTTAACATTGCTGCCGTTTATGGTTTTATGAGAGATCGACATTCACTAATTTCGCTCCGTTAGTGATTCCCTGTGAGTATACAAGTTAATAAGCCCAAATAATTCCGGTAAAACAATATGATAATTCACAATATCGCGAACACACATGATACAAGATGCTTTAGTTCTGAAACTTAAGATTTGAAAGCCTATTTCTTCACATTTTTTAACATAACCAGGAAATTCTTTAAACATACAAAATTTACGGAATGCATACCTCGTGAAATTTTTCTGAATTCTTTCTAATCTAGGGCTCGCTGCTGAACTGAATCAAGTCGCAAAAAGTGAATTCAAAGATATAAAGATGCTTAGTAAATAAACTGCTATTAATTATCCACTATATTAATCGCCGACCCAATTTCTTTCAGAACATATTTACCCTATTTAATGAAGTAAATTTTTTTTTTTACTAAATTGAAGCGTACAGCTCATAGATCGGTCGAAAAGAATTATAATTTCAAAAAACGTCACGTTTGAATGATGGGAGTTAAGCAAAGAAAGAGAGAAAATTATATGCGCAGGGGTGGGTATGGGTAATTGGATAAGTCACATTTTTCTTTCGCTCAGTCGAAGTCCTGTGACTGTCTCCTTCTATTGTATGAATCAGAAATTAAAAAAAGAGAATCATACACAGAGAACGTTTCTATTATAACTCTAATGTAGTATTATTGACCTTATTTGTATAGTGTAGCACTATACAAGTTAAAAGTCAACACGCAGAGTTATTATAAAAAATATTTTTTCAGGCAGAATGCCTAACCTTTATTAAACCGATAAAAACTTAAGACTAAATTCAAAACAACAATCCACATGCATTTATTAATTAATTTCGCTGACACACAATAAAGGCGTGTGAAAGGAAATGCACAATCAATAAAACAAACAATTCTTAGAATTACGTCTGCTGCACTGAATGACGGAAACTAGGTCGTGGGTCGTGGTTCGTGTTACTTTTTTTGCATGATTGTATTTTAATTTATTTCGCGTTAACTCTTCCCCCTCTAAATGCGATGGTCCTCAATCGCTCAAAAGTATGGAAGGTCGTTGAACTTCTTTCGCGGAATGATAGGGATGTCTATTGGCGGTGTTTTTTCTGTTTGCTGAGGAATTTCGATGATCTCTATTTCTGGTTGCTGATTTAGGTTTTTTATACTTTCTCGCCTGTTCAGGATTTTGTAAGATGCTAATATGATAAGTATGATTCCAATAAAGGCCATTGTTCCATACGTAGTTAATGTTTGCGATTTATTTTCTTCTTGAAGTAGCTCAATTTGTTTTGTGTTGTTAATGTGTTATTCATCCATCATCTCCAGAGATAGTAGTTTGTGGAATTTATTTTCATGAGGAGTCTGTTGTAGAATCGCTGGAAGTATGGTATGTGTAGACCGTTCTTGTGCCGTAAATATCCTGTTGTTGATGGTGATATTAACTTTTTCATATTTGATAAGGAATGTTCCAGTAAGGTTCCGATGTATGGCTTCGACTTCGATAGTTCCGTTAAAATCATTCAGTAGAATTATTCCGGGTGATATTTCTTCAATTGTGGAGATGTGGTGGCTATTCATTAAATTGCACGTTGCTTTTTTACTTTTTAACAAATTTGGAATGCATGTGGAGTTTTCTAGATTTACAAGTTTTTCATTATTACAAATGGAGATAAAATTAATTGATTTACATTCACTGATTAGACCAAACATTTCGTCTTTATTTTTTTATAATTTGCATATAATTAATATCTATTGTTATTCCATTTCTTTTTACAGGTTTAACTAGAATTTGTTCATACAGATTAGAGTCTGTTATTGGGATATTGACAATGTACAAAATTGAAATTGAATTAGTTATAATTTTGATTTGGGCGAAGTTTAATGCTTCTTCTATAGTAGAGAATGGGATATGTTCATTATTCAATGTATTAATGGCTGAACTTATTTCTTCTTTTGATAATATGAGAGAGTTAATAATGCCTAATTTTGCCCAGTGAATTGCTAGATTAATATTTTGTAATTCTTCTTTAACAATTTTTAATTTATATTGAACTTCGAAAACAATTTCATTATTGGTATATTTATTCTCTTTTAACATTGCTTCAATTTCGTTTGTAACTTTAGTAATATTATTAATTCTGTCGTTGTATAATTTATTTATTATGATTTGGTTATTGGAGTTAACAAGGAGGTTGTTCATTTTCCGTTTAATTGTCACGTAGTCGTCATGGTCCGGATTTCCAGCAATCCATTTCCACGTTGAGCCTATGAAGTTAATTGATCTTTTAGCTCTTTGTGGTTTAAGATTGTGGATTAAGTTCTGTATTTGCTGGTATTCATGTGATAAGTAGGGAAATAAGTGGTTGTTCTTTGGTCGGGGTAATGTTGGTTAAAAATTGCTCGTACTGGTCTAGGTCAATTTCGTGGATCAGTTTCAGGTTACCATTCTGAATTTTTGCTTGTCCGGTGTGTAATGAAATAAATTGGGAATTTGAAAAATCCAAAATTTGAATTTCTCCTGCTATGGTATGGAATACATATCTGAAATTTATAAAGAGTAGGAGTTGTCAGTTAATTTCTAATAAGGCTTTTATGGACAGTCTTTCCTGATCTTGTTATTACTATAGAATTTTTATTTTCCTTGACTATTTCTTGTTTATATCGAGACGTTAATTTTGATCCTAATCTCTTATTATGCTTAACAAAAATGATATCTCCTGGGTTATAATTTTTACATGGCGTACGGGTTTTTATTATGGTACTTGATATCTTTACGTTGTTTTTGTGTGATCTTATCAATATTTTCTTGGCGGTTTTTTTCGAATTCTTCAGGGGTTATTCGAGGTGATCGACCAAGAAAAAGCTCAACTGTTTTTTTCCCAGTTGTTGAGTGCACTGTAAAGTTATATTCATTTGTTGCTATATCGAGTAGTTCTTCAAAGGAACGAGGAGACTGTTCGGCTTTGATACATCGCATGATCTCGGAAAGAGTGGAATGAAACCGTTCAATTTGACCATTAACCTCACTTTTGTATGGAGGTGTTTTATGTACCCGTATTCCTAATTCGTCTTTAATCATTGATGTAATGGATGCTGAATTAAGAGCCTTTTCATTGTCAATGACTATGTTTTCAGGAACGCCGAATGAGAAGAGTATTTCTCGAAGTGGTTGTCTAATGTCCGTTACAGCTTTTGATTGAATTATTTTTGTTTTCGCAAACTTTGTAAGTTTACATATGGCAGTCAAAACTAAATTTTTTTCCGTTGAAAAAATATCAAAGTGTACAGTGGGACCTGGATAATTTGGGATAGGGCTTGGTTTTTAAGGATAGGATTGTTTGGATGTCTTTCATATTTATTTTCCTTACAGGTTTGACAGTTTTTTAATAATCGTTTAATTTTTGCTGCCATTTTAGGAAAATAAAAGTTTTCCAGTAATTGCTTTCGGTTTTCATCCGCGTTACGATGTGCTCTGCGATGAATATTTAAGATTCTTTCCTCTTGTTCATTTTCATCAGTTACATCTTCAACAATCGATTGGGTAAACCTAACTTTAAAATTAGCAAAGTGAAGGGGATAAATATTTTGAATTTTGCCCATTATTCTTTCCTTTGTGGAAAGACCATTTATAGTACTGGGATTAAGAAACTTTTTGAATATTTTAATTATATCTTCATCGGTGTAGCTGGGTTGGGTAAAAATATGTCTATGGTAAGTTGGAAATGGAATAAGAAATTGATGGCTAGTTTCATTGCCGATATTAAGGATGAGTTGATTTCGAAAAACATTAATGTAAGTTTCAACTGTGGGGATCAAATTATGAGAAGAGCTTTCGTCGCTATGTACTGTCATTGTCATGGAATTTACTTCGGTCGTCTGTGGGAGTCGCGATAAGGCGTCTGCAACTACGTTTGACTTTCCTGGTTTGTACTTTAATTCATAATTGTACTCTTCCAGAATAGCCTTCCACCTTTTCATTTTTTGATTAGTGTTCTTGTTACTTAGGGCATATGTCAGTGGTTGGTGGTCCGTGTAAATTTTCACCTTTTTAGATCCGTAAAGGAAATTCCTAAGCGACTTAAGAGCCCAGATAATAGCGAGCATCTCTTTCTCGTTAGTGGCATAATGTTCTTCAGTTGTAGTTAGTGTTCTTGATAAAAACGTTATTGGTTTATTGTTTTGGGATAAGACAGCGCCTATGGCATAATTTGAGGCGTCCGTCTTGAGTTCAAATTCTTTTTTGAAGTCTGGGTAATTTAAAGTAACTTCCTGGGAAACTAATGATTCTATTATTTTTTTGAAAGAGTTTAGCGCATCTGTATTGAATTCAATAACTTTGTTCTTAGAAAGGTGCTTGGACACTCGTCCGTCTTCCCCTCTTAAAAGGGATGTCAGGGGTTTCGCTATTTTGGCGTAATCTTTTATAAATCGTCGATAATAGCCTGACATACCTAAGAATGAGCGCAGGTCTTTTAAGGTTTTGGGTGGAGGTAATTTAGAGATTGCTTGAACTTTTTTTGGATTGGTTTTGATACCGTTTTTGCCTATAACAAATCCTAAAAATTCAATTTCTTCTTGGAAAAATTCGCATTTGTCCAACTGGATTTTCATGTTGGCACGTTCTAAGGTCTCAAATACAGCTTTAAGGTTCTCTAGATGTTCAGTTTTATTTTTGGCAAAGATAACGATGTCGTCGATATACACATAGCAACATTTTCCGATATGTTCTCTTAGAATGTCGTCAAGAGTTCTTTGAAAAATGGCTGGTGCGTTCTTCAGGCCGAATGGGAGATGTGTGAACTCGTACTTCCCATTATTAACAGAAAATGCGGTTTTCTCAATATCATTTTCTTTTAGTAAGATCTGATGAAATCCGCTCTTCAAGTCAACTATAGTAAACCAATTATTGTCGCCAAGATTGGCGAGAACCTCATTAATCTCAGGAATAGGATACCTATCTGCTACAGTGACTGAGTTCAATTTCCTGTAATCTATTACGAGACGGTATTTTTTTTCCATGGATGCGTCCATTTTTTTTGGGACGATCCAAACCGGTGAATTGTATGGTGACTTAGACGGTCTGATGATACCGTCTTCAAGTAATGTATTTATTTGTTTATCGACTTCTTCCCTAAGTGCTCTTGGGTACGGGTATGATTTTGAATAAATTGGTTCGGAGCTTGTAGTACGGATTTCTCCCTTAACTGTTGTCGTGTAAGTTAATTTTTCATCGGGGTCGGAAAAGAGAGTAGTGAATTTATTAATGACTTTCATAAGGTTAGTAGAATCTTCTTTATTTAAATGAGAAGTTCTTATGTTTACATTATTGACAGTTTCTGTTGTCTGTTGCTTAAGTGGTATTAAAATGTTTGAATGAATTATCATGTAATTTTCTCTGGTATAAATGACAGTATTTAATTTCTTTAACGTGTCGTTACCAATGATACCATCAAAGGAGATAAGACTGGGGAGAATGTAGAATTTTATTTTATCTATATTGTGGTTAAAGAGCTGAACAAAGGAATGATGTGTGATTTTTATGTTTCCTCCGACTGAATTAGCGTCAAAAAATTTTTCGTTTGGAAGAGGATTTCTTATGTGACGCGGTTGTATGTAATCTCTATTAGATCCGGTGTCTATCAGGAATTTAAGAATTTGTCCGCTCCTCGCTTCATGCTCCATGTATGGAAGCGAAGTGCTCTTTAATCTAAAAAATATATATCTTCTAGTTGATCTGGAATTTCGAGATTAGAATCTTCGTGGGGGTCAGTATAGTCAGTAAGAGTCTGTTCGTAAAGTTCGTCTTCTTGGCTTATAAAAGTTTTGTATTCTTCTTCCTCTTTTTCATTCTGGTTGGAATCTTCAATGTGGTAAACTCGCTGCATTTTGGGCGGCTGATGGACTTGTTACGAATGTTGGCGTTTCTGTGGAATTGGCGGATTCCGAGGCCTATTTTGATAGTTCACCTTTTGGGATTTTATAGAGTAGTCGATATCCATTGGTTTTGGAGAAAGTGGGCGATGGTTTGCTGGCATCTGCTGCTGGTGATGTCTTTGCTGAAACTGTGGTTCTCTGTAAACTTGAAGAGGTTGGGGATTACGAGGGTTGTGAAGAAGTTGCGGAAAAAAATCACGTCTTGGGGCGGGAATTGGTTTCGGAAGAAGTACATCGTGTCTTCTTGGAGGAACCGGTGGGGATGATTGATGGATCGGTGTTCGAATATTGGGTTGGGAGTTGGTAGCATGGTGAGCACGGAAGTCCACATTTTGCAATTTTAAACAAAGATGTAGGGCTTGCGGTAGATCTGCTGGCTCTCGTATACTTAGGAGTCTATGCAAATCGCCTTTAAATCCTCTGACAAATGTGTCGAGGGCTTTATCCCGATAGCATTGAGTCATGTTATTAAGGGATTCTTGACTCATACTCATAGACCCAAGTTTGCTAAGAATTAGAGACAAATGGTGGTACACTATTTGATAAAATTCGGGAATAGAGTTATGACCTTGTACTAGAGTAGTCATCTGGTATTCAAGGGTGCCTAAGTCTCTTTTATCTGCATAATGCAGAGTAAGACATTTGGATATTTTTTCCCAACTTAATGGCGTTTTGTAAGATTCTAACGCTATGTCCGCATGACCA